>JAODAL010019025.1:0-73130 GCA_025379985.1 Phyllomedusa bahiana
TTCCCCATAGGTGATTTGAATAAATCTTTAGATCTCTCTTCAAATGGAAAATCAGTAATAGCTTTTGTATAAAAGTTCCTATGACAACTTCAGCCGATCCGGGGCGTCCCACAGGGCACGGCCGGGCATGTGACGTCACAGACAACCCGAAGGTTTTCTCTGCCTTCCGTGCTGTCTGCAGAGGGCAGGAGCTGCACGGAAACGCCCGTCCCCCTCCTGCTCTTTTAATTATTGCGACCCGATCGCGCGATAATTAAGGGGTTTAAACCGCCCCCCCCCCCCCACCCCCCGGAGCGATCCGGGTCGGGGCCGACGCTGCGGGATGTCACTGTAATATACACTGAAAACCCCCCGCCCGTCGCGCAAAAACTCGCTTTTAAGAGTTCGCGCGATCCCCCGGAGTATCCATAGCCCAGGCTTTAACCCCCAAACGCCTGGGGGTATGGATACGTTAATTCTTTTAAGGGGTTAAAGGGGCGTCCATTAAGAAAAAAACATATCAAATGACCCCTCCCACAGTTCAGCACTTTTGTAAAATTTTCCAACATTTTTTTGTTTTCCTGCAGCCCACAGATCTGTAAGATGACAGGAAGTTTGGGATTTCAGTGTCCCACACCGGGGAAACACTCTGTTTTTGGCCCCCAAAAGGTCAGGGCCCAAAGGGGAGGGTGGCTTTTCAGGCGCATTTGAAACCAAAAGCCTGGTCCCCAAATGAGTTTAAACATGGGAAGGTTGAAAAACCACGAAAACACCTGGGACTTGTAGTTTGACAGGACAAAGGAAACGGAAGAAGGGAGGCTACATACAGCACAGAAAACATCACAGGGACATGAATGAAGACTCAGACAAGCCATTTTGTGATTTTTATTTTTTATTTTTTTTTTAGTTCAATATAGGGATGATAAATTTCTTCTGGGTAAAACATCTATAAGCCCCACAATTTTCCACTTATAACATACAAATTCCAAAAATCTCAAAATTTTGGGTTAAAACCCCTGGAGTTCTGGTGGATCCAGAATAAGGTCTATGTTTTTAATAAATCTGGTTTCCTTTGGTACAGACCTCCTTAGCTGTCAGTTGTAATTCATAACTTGGGGATTTTAGTCAATTTTATGTTGTCTTTGCAACGTCCTATGATGAATTACAACACAGTCACTTCACAATATTTCACAACGATGTAACTATCGCATATATTAGTCATTCTTTGTATCTCATCCAGTAAATGTGTAAAAGTTGGCATATATCGGGTCTGCTCTTAAAGAGGGTTTCTCACCAAAATTATTAACTTTAATCATGTAGGGAAAGGTAAATGAAGACTATTACCAAATACATTGCTTTGTTGATTTTGCTTTGGTCAAAGAAGAGTTTATCTCCTCTCCTCCTTGGTTTTTCTGGTTACTGACCACTGCTCACTCCTCTCTTATCTCTCATTACTGTAAGCTGCCATGGGTCAATCAGTCTTTCCAAGGTGAGTCACTCCCTGCAGAGTATTATCTCTAACAACAGACTTTGTTTTCCTAACTAAATGAAAAGCTTCCAAACTTTTAAGCTTTGTGGCCTTGTGTACTACACTTTATAAATTTCCTTGAGTCATGTCAGTGTAACAGGAATAGCAGAGCTAATTGCCCACCCACAGCCTGACCCAAGTTAATTATGGAGGACATGTATGAAAACTGTTTGGTCTAAGACTTTTTTTGTTGCCCATAGCAACCAATCAGAGCACCCGTTTAATTTTTTCAGAGCACTAGATGAAATGAAAGGGGCACTCTGCTTGGTTGCTATGGGCAACAAAGAAAGTCTTAGAACAAGACAGTTTTCATACATGTCGCCCTATGAGTCTAAAGCTGGTTGTAGCTTTGTGAAACTGCATGCTGAGAAAACCCTTTTAAAGTTCCCTGGCTGATGTCCGGTTTTCGGACAGAATATGTGCATTTCAATCTGAAGGGGGAGGGCTTTTCTACGCTCATCGCGGAGAAAAGCCGTCCCCCCCGCAGCCGTGGGAACAGCTGCAAAACAGGACAAATACCGGTCACATAAACCGACCAGTATTTGTCACTTGCCGTGTAAACGGCCCCTAAGAAAAGTCCATGTGGTCGGCACCAGAATCAGCTTGCCTGACCAAGCCCCTGAGCTCATTATCAGGGTCTATAAAGCTAAGCTGAAAATGGCAGACTGATTGCAGAATATAGAAGTTTGGATCCTGTCTATTCCTATATCTTGGATTGTTCTGTCCTGTCTATTGTCTGTTCAGTTGTGTCAGGGTGAAGTATCTTGTTTCTTGTCTCAGTCTTGCTTGCTTTTAGACTTTGTAGTTTTGAGAAATATGAATTTGTTTTTTGTCTAATTTATGTTGGGCCCTGCCGGGGACTCGCTGGTATTAAAGCTACTTGCTGTTTTAGGATCAGTTGTACCTTAGGACAAAAACGTATCAGCAGCTATACAAATGCATTTCTGCTACTTTTTGGGTACATGAAAATGTGAGGTTCTTAGTGCACATTTTTGATCAAAACTGAAAGGGCCCATTCACCAACGACAAGGTGACCTCAGCTCAGATGGAGACCTATACTAACATCTCACCTCGCTTGGTGCCTTTCCAGGCCTTGATATTTTCAGGGAATAGAGTTCTCAGCTACACTCTATACTAATTAAAAACAGTATGTGGATGGGCGGAGGGCACAACCAATATGGAGGCAGTCACTGCAAGCTATCCAAAAAAAAACTAAAATTGATCAGCACAACTAAAACAATTTTAAAGAAAATTATGTAGGTGCACACTGACGTGGCGGAAAACAATGCAAGCACAAAAACGTATCAGCAGCACTCTACAGTAGAGTGCTGCTGATACGTCACCTACATCAATTGTTTTAGTTGTAGCTTAGGGACATCTTTGGGGTTATCTCCTTACCGCCATTGGACGTATGAGTAAAGTCCTGGATGCTGAAGCTAAGGTGCTCTGTAGCTAGGATTTGCAGTCTAGCGATCACCTGCTAACATCTGACCGCCGGGATGTTAGCTTGCTAATTACATCTAATAGTCGGCGGTTACCCCTGTTTAATCCCTTAGAAGGCCATGGCAAAGATGGCCGCGGCGTCTAAATCAATGAGAAACGGTGCCGCGCACCGTTCATCACTGTGATCGGGATGCCTGCAGCAAAATCGCTGTGTCCCGATTGCTGAACATGGCAGCTGGAAGCCTTATGCAGGCTGCCATCGCCGCCATGTGTCCGATTTCCCCAGGCAGGAAGTGGGGAAACCCCCATCTTTGTATATACAATGCATTAGGCTGTAGAAATGATCGCGCCCCCTAGTGGTGAAGCACCCTAGGTGGACTCAAAGTTAAAGTAAAAAAGACAAAAAATAAATAAATTTAAAATGTAAAAAAAAAATTAGAAAAAAATTAAGTTCAAATCACGCCCCTTTCGGCCATTTACAATATTTAAAATTAAATAATAAGTGTACACATATTTTTTGGTTGGGTTCACACGTCCAAAAAGTCTGACCTATTAAACTATAACATAATTTATGCTATACGCTGAACACCGTAGAAGAGAAAAAATTCCAAACACCAAAATTTCGGTTTTTTGGGTCAGCTCACGACCCTTAAAATTGGAATAAATTTAATTTAAAAAAGTCCCATGTATTTAAAACTGCTAGAAATAAAAAGTAGACTTCAGCCTGCAAAAAATGCCCCGCACTCAAGTTCGCAGGCGTTAGTACAAAAAAAGTTATTGGTCACAGTAAATGGCGCCGCCAAACAAATTTCAAAAATAGAAAATGTTTGGAATGTTTTTTACAGTACCAATAGATAACGGAAACATGTAGTTTGGTATTGCCGGATGCGAATCAACCTGTAGAACACAGATAAAACATTTATACCGAAGATTGAAGAAAACACCCGTAAACATGGCACAAATAAATTGTTTTTTTTACATTTTGCCCCACTTAGAATTTTTTAGCAGTTTCCCCCATTATATGTCTAATGGTACGGTGAATGGCACCAGTATATGAAAGTACAACGTTGTGCCTGCAAAAAGAAGAGCCCTGATGTGTTCTTATTTAGTGAAAAAATAAAAATGTTATGGCTCTGGGAAGGTGAGGAGGGAAAAACGAACGTAAAAATAAAAAATAAAAAATAGGCCTCGGCATTAAGATCAGGAATAGAGGTTCTGTTGTTAGAAGCAGTCATAGGCACTAGCTTTGATGGGACACATTTGGGACACGTTGGCTATAGACGTGAGTTATTGCCGCGTGAGTACTTCTGCTATTACTCCCCACTCAGTTCCCTTTAGTGGTATATTGTATCTCCACCAAACTGTACACCTGTCCTCATCCGCCCGCTGTCCCTTTGCCGAATTATCTAGTGTTGAGTCTTTTTACTGATATGCTTCGTACTGCTATTTTATGTGACTGCTGTTGTACTTTTTGTGTCACTTGTTATTGGGAGCACAACAGCGTCGTTACATGCAAATACATTTAAGCTGATCCTAAAGGGGTTGTCTCACTACATTGATTCATCTCACCTCAGTCCTGTTTTCTTGATTTCACTTTGAATTCAAGGATGTGTTTACTGGCTTCTACAAGGCTGCAGTAGAAGCCAGGTCTGTAGCTATAGCAACCAGTGCTGGCAGCCTATCATGAGAGATTGAACAGGTCTGTAGCTATAGTAACCAGTGCTGACAGCTAATCAGGAGAAGAGAGCAGGTCTGTAGCTTATAGCAACCGAGTGCTGGCAGCCTATCAGGAGAGATCGAGCATGTCCTGTAGCTATAGCAACCAGTGCTGGCACCTATCAGGAAGAGACAACAGGTGTGTAGCTGATAGCGAACCTGAGGAGCTGATGCAACCCATACAAGAGGGGTATCTAGGAATAGGTAAGGACACTGTTAATGGACACATATTGCAAAAGTGAATTGTTTATGCAAGATCTTTAACATAAAAAGCAGCGATCCTTGAACTGAGACAACCCCTTTAATGGTGGATTGAGAGTGGTTTAGGCTCCTGGAAGGTCACAGGCTCCTTTTGGCCCTTAGTCCACCCTAGGCTTGCCTTATAGATGCTGCAGCCCGAGCCTGTTACGTGCCATGCAGTTTTTAATGTGGTTTTTGCCGGTGGGAAGCTTAATAGAATGATGTGAGGAGTTCTCAAACCAGCGGGAAACGTGTGATTTGCCTCTGTGATGGAGCTTTGTATTACACGGGCAACCTCTCACAACTGCTAAGTTCAGTAACGACCGCCTTCAGCGCTCTCTCTGGTCACAGGCCATATCATCTTGATCTGGCGCTATTGTGCCGACATCTGCAGTACACTAGGACGACCACTCTGGCACAAAGACGTCTGATCCTCAAAACTTCCTGATTATCTTATTTTACAAAACTTGTAAGGAAACATTCGGCAGCCTGCAAGACGTTCTCATCTGAAGCAATGACCATACAGGCATTGTGCAACACCAAACAACCGCCAGACCCATCACCCATCTCCACCAGCCCTTCTCTCCAATAAGAGCTGTTACCTAGGCAATCTTTCCTGGTTTTTATTTGGGATATGACTGCCAGGAAACAATGTCTGTACATATCTGATGTACGACTTATGATCGCCTAAGTCCACCACTCCACCTGCCATCCGTGGTAGGAAACAACCCCTCATGGGACTGAAGCTGGTCCAGCAAAAGTAGAAACCAAGGGCTCCCACAGCTGCTGGAGGGTCCATAGAGCCAACACCTCCATCCAGGGGGGCCCCCAACCAGCTGCAGGAGAGTGTCCAATGAGCAACACCTCACCATCCAAGTGGAGACATCCTACAGACAGCCTGCCAGGAGGGTCCATATAGCCAACACCACACATCCAGTGCGGCTACCCACAAATGAAAGCTGCAAGGAGTGTACCATTAGAAGTCCACACACCTACGCATCCAGGGCCCCACAGCTGCTAGGAGGGTCCATAAGAAGACCAAACAACCACCATCCAGACTGCACAGACTGCTGGTGGGATCCGATCAGAGACCAACACCTACATACTAGGGGCTCCCACAGCATGGCTGAGAGGACCATAGCAGTCCAACACCACCATACCAGGGATCTACCCACAAGCTGCTGGAGGGTCCATAGAGCCAACAACTCATAACAACCAGTGAGGCTGCCCAGCGAGCATGCTGAGTTCCACATAGAGCAACACCAACTCACACCAGGGGCCTCACAGCTGACTCGGTAGGGGTGTTCCATAGAGCCAACACCACCAACCAGGGGACCCATCATACAGCTGCTGGAGATGGTCCATAGATGCCAACACCACCATCCAGGGGCTCCCACAGCTGCGTGGGTCCATAGGAAGCCAACACCCCCAATCCAGGGGCCTATATCAGCTGCAGGAGGGGTCCCATAGAGCCAACCACCACCATCCAGGGGCCTCACAGCTGCTGGTGGGTCCCATAGAGCCAACAACCCGACCATCCAGGGCTCCAAGCTTGCTTGAGGGCCATAAGAGCCAACAACAACCATCCAGGGCTCCCACAGCTGCTGGAGGAGCCATGAGAGCCAACACCATCCATCCAGGGGGACCCCACAGCTGCTGGAGTGGCCATAGGACCAACACCACCATCCAGGGGCCCCACATCTGTCTGGAGAGTCCATAGAGCCAACACCGACCATCCAGGGGCTCCCACAGCTGCTTGGAGAGTCCCATAGAGCCTTACACCACAATCCAGGGTCTCACAGCTGCTGGAGGGGCCTTAAGCCAACACCTCCATCGCCAGGGGGTCCACAGCTGCTGGAGGAGCTATAGAGCCAACACCACCATCCATGGGCCTCCACAGCTGCTTGGAGTGGCCATAGAGACCAACACCACCATGCCAAGTGGCCCCGACAGCTGCATGGACGAGGACCATAGAGCCAACACACCACCTATCTAGGGGCTCCCACAGCTGCTGGACGGAGCCATAGAGCCAACTCCCACCATCAGGGCTCGCCACAGCTGCTGAGGGGCCCATAGAGCCAAAACACCCACCATCATGGGCCCCACGAGGCTGCAGGATGAGCCAATAGACCGCGTAACACCACCATCCAGGGCTCCACAGCTGCTATAAGCCAATAGAGCCAACACCACCATGCAGGGCTTTCCCACATCTGCTGGAGGGTCCCATAGAGCCAACACACCATCCAGGGTGCCCCCGACAAGCTGCTGGTGATGGGGTCATAGAGCCAACACCACCATCCCAGGGGCTGCCCAGGCTGCTGTGGGTCCATAAGCCAACACCACCAGTCTAGGGGCTCCCCACACGCAGCGAGAGCCATCGAGAGGGGCCGAAGCGGGGGGGGGGGGGGGGGACCAGCCATTGCCCAGGGGCCCCACAGCTGCTGGAGGGTCCATAGAGCCTACACCAACATCCATGGGGCTGCCACAGCTGCGGTGTTGGAGGGTCCATAGTAGCCAACACCGACCACCCAGGGGCCCCACAAGCTGCTGGAGGGTGCCCATAATAGTCCAACAACCACATCCAGGGCTGCCAGCACTGGCTGCAGTAGGGTCCATAGAGGCCAACACCACCATCCAGGCCTCACAGCTGCTGAGGGTCCCTTAGAGCCAACACCACCCTCCATGGGCCACACAGGCTGTCTGGAGGGTCCATAGAGCCAACCACCACCATCCAGGGGCCTCACAGCTGCTGGAGGGTCCATAAGCCAACACACCATCCAGGGCTCCACAGCTGCTGGAGGGTGCCCATAAGAGCCCAACAACACCATCCAGGGGCTCCCACAGGTGCTGGAGGAGCCATAGAGCCAACAGACCACCATCCATGGGGCCCCACAGCTGCTGGAGTGGCTAGAGCCAAAACAACACCACACCATCCAGGGCCCCACATCGCTGAGGACGAGCCATAGAGACCAACACCCACCATCCAGGGCTCCCACAGCTGCTGGATGGACAGCCATAAGAGCCAACACCACCATCACAGGGCTCCCACACTGCTGGAGGAGCCATAAGAGCCACACCTTACATCCATGGGCTCCCACAGCTGCTGGAGGGTCCATAGAGCCAACCCCACCATCCCATGGTCTCCCCACAAGCTTCTGGAGGGGCCCATAGAGCCAACACCACCATCCAATGGGCTCCCACAGGTGCTAGGAGGGCCGGACAGAGCCAACATTCAACCACCATCCCAGATGTTCTCCCCCCACAGCAGTCTCTAACAATGGATAGAGGACAGACATTGCATATGAGTTATGGCAGCCATTCTGGGAGGTGTACATATAGGCACAGTGCTTGCTGAAAGTGGGGGCCACATCTTCGCTCGTTTGGGACTAGATTAAGGGATTTTTCATCTATGTCTTAAAGTGGATAGACTATTGAGCTGTGAGCAGGCTCAGACTTGTGAACAGGGGAGGCAGTAGTGAGAGAAACCTCATATGGGCCTCGACCAGAGGCTATGCAGAAAAGCAATGAAGAGGAAAGCGAGAATAGAGGGTAATGTGCAGTATGTGCGTGGGTCAAGTACAACGTAGCGTAGTATTTGAGACCACCCACAGTCCACTTCTGCTTTTGGGTTATTCAGGCGTAGCAAACTCCATTGAGGCCCCAAGATTCAGCTCCGATACTGAGTGGCCCCAAGGAAACCAAACCACCCACTGGTGGGACCCAAAGATACCCAACTCCACTGGTGGGCCCCAATAATCAACTTCACTGCTGGGGCCCCAAGATTCAACTCCACTGGTGGGTCTCAAAAATCAACTCCATTGCTGGGCCCTCAGAATCATCTCTACTATTGGGCCCCAAGAGTCAGCTCCACTGGTGGGCCCCAAGAGTCAGCTCCACTGGTGGGCCCCAAGAGTCAGCTCCACTGGTGGGCTTCAATAATCAACTCTATTGTTGGGTCCTAACGGTCAACTTCCAAGGGTCAACTTTGCTGGTGAGCCATAGGTATCCCAGTCTAACACTGGATGTAAATGATATATTAAATCACTATCCCCCCTTTCTCATCAAATTCACCCAAGATAAGGGCCCACAAGATATATAACACAGGTGTGCGCGCGAGTAGTGTGGGTCTGAGTGACCATCCTTGCAACCTTTCAAATTTTTCACACCATACGTACACCATTCATCTAGCACTATTAAGTTGGTACGCCAAGTGTGTCCAGAGATGTCCTAAATGTCCTAATATAGTGTGGTTGTCTATCAACAGTAGAACCAATAGACGCTTTAAAAGAGGTTGTCCCTCACACGCTGTTATCACACAAACCTGCTCTTAACATCAGTCCCAGCTTTCAGACGCACACGCTGGGCGCTGTGGCGTGGGTCTACAGAAAGATGATTGAGCACTATCAGTCATCTGCTAATCTTCAGCGATGACGCATAGTCATACAGCGTGACATGAATGACTGAGTTTTGTAAACTGTAGTGTTCAAGGCTACAGAGCGCTAAATGGTTAAAGCTTCTCAGTAACATAGATAAACAAGCTCCTGTTTTACTGATAACACAGCAGGGAGTGACATCACCATGGTAAGCCAGGATAGCTAGAGCAATGAGAGCAGGGAGAGACTTGTGTACACTTTCAGTAGATACAATCATCTATATATCGGCCTCAGCGACAGAAAGCAAAATCAGGAAAAGCATGTATTTAGTAATAGTGCTTTTATTTACCTTTGCCTGTCAATGCTTACTAGATTAATCATTGTGGTGAGAAAACCCCTTTAAACAGTCCCTCATTTTTATTGGTTCCTAGACAATAATCTGATCACAGAGTATCCTCCCTACTGCAACCCCTAGAGTTAAACAGTAATCTGTGAAGAACCTGATGGTAGGTGTTCAGTTTCCCTGCAGCGCCACCACAGGGGAAATAAAGCATTACACAGCATCCATTCATGTCTGTAAGGTAGTATAGGACAGGTCCTCCAGAGGAGAAGACGCTCTTCGTAACTTCTCTCAGCTGTGGACCTCCCTCAGGTCAAGGGGTTATCCACCTTATAGATGGCCTCTCCTTAGGGTAGGCCACCAATATTTGTTTGCTGGGCGTCTGACTCTCAGGACATCCATTAATCAACAGACTTATGCGAGTGCTGCAGCCTCTTCAAAGTTTCCATGAGTTTCTACTTGTAATCACTGGTACTTTTAGTGGCAGCAATAGAAAGTACTGCAGCCCTGTCCCTAATTGGGAATACAAAAAGGAGTTTTCTAAAGTTTCTTGGACAATCTCTGTTAAAGCATGACATAGCGCAAACATCTTCCCGTTTTGGCGGGGTGGGTCGCCGCTTATTTGGGGTGCCGCTTCCTCCCGCCCTCACGAGAGAGTTGGCATATCCTTCTCTGCCGCTCGCAGGACGGCTGGGGTCCTTTAAATTACCGCGAGTCGCGCTGAGAGAGTGCGGCTGGGTCGCGCTACTCTGCGCCGCCGGGATCCCGCTCCTACAGGCGGGTGAAGCGGGTCCGCAGCAGCCGCTCAACCCGCCGCGTCTGCACTGGTGCGGGGAGGTAGGGAGTGAGTGGACGCTCTCCTCCTCCCTCCTCTCCACAGTAGTACGACTGCGCCGTGTGTTGTGCGACTGTACATACAGGTCAACTTGCAGGGGGAAGTGACGCGCGCTGCAGGTGGGAGGAAGCGCAGGAACTGCTCTCACTCCCACCTTAGCGCCGCTGAAACGCGTATCGCGCGTGTGAGCTGTCCTAACGCCAGTAGCCTGGTAAAGGTAAGTGGATTATATTATTTTATTTTTTATTAGCTTTAGGGGCTCTAACCTGGCTAACATGAGTGGGCAACTACCTGGCAACAAAGACGGCACGTACCTGCACAGAAGGGGGCACTACCTGGACAACAGAGGGTCACTACCTGGCAACTAGTATGGACATCTACTGGCAACAGAGGGGGCACTACTGGCAACAGGGGGGCACTACCTGGCAACAAAGGGGCACTACCTGTCTAACAGATGGTGGCACTACCTGGCAAACAGAAGGGCACGTACCTTGCAACAACGGGGGCTCTACCTGGATAACAAATGGGTGCACTACCTGGCTAACATATGGGGGCAGCTACCTTGCTAACAGATGGTCACTACCCTGGCTAACAGATGGGGCCACTACCTGGCTAACGAGAGGGGACATCTACCTGGCTAACAGATGGGGGCAAACTACCTGGCTAACAGATGGGGCACAACCTGGCAACCAATTGGGTACATCTACCTGGCAACCCAATGGGGACATCTACCTAGCAACCAATGTGACATCTACCTGGCAACCATGGGGCACTACCTGCAACAAATGGGGTGCACTACCTGGGCTAACAGGATGGGGCGACAACCTGGCTAACAGATGGGGCCACTAACCTGGCTATACAATGCGAGGTGCACTACCTGTGCTAACAAGGTAGTGCACTACCTGGCTAACAATGGGTGGCACCTACCTGCTACAGGGGGGCACCTACCTGCTAACAAGGGGGCAATCTACCTGCTACAAATTTGGCTCCATACCTGGCTACAGAGGAGGCATCTACATGAGCTACAAGGGGCCATACTACCCGGTCCTGTAAGTGAGTGCACCACGTTGTTGAATGTGGGGCCTACTTACCATGATATACTGGGCATCTGACCTGGCTTTCTTCCAAAGCCTTTATTCGGTTAGGTGGGGTGTGGCTTTGTTGAAGGGGCGTCGGCGCATACTCAGACAAGATGAGCGGTCCATCGCAAATTTTTTTACCGCGACGCGCTTAGAGTCGTGCGCCGAGCCACCATGAAGTCTCCTTCTTTTTTCATTTTACGGAAACGTTGCAACAACTATGCTTAAAGTACATATCAAAACAAAAAAAAATTATTTTAGCACACACAAAGGAATCTGCTGAGCAACTTCCTGTGACCACTTCTGTCTATATATGCCCATGTAGACAAGCAGTAGTCACCCAGACAGGAAGTGAAACTGCCTGCAGAATAGATGAAGGGGATAGAAGAAAGATGTGAAACCAATGTAGATTCTTCATAGAGATGATATAGTGGCTATAATCTGTTCATGTAGATACTGTCATGGAGTTACACTTTAATATGAAAAGCTCAATCTCCCATGTCATTTCCTCCTTTATACATAGTCATAGTCTGGATAAAAATGTCTTCTGTCATCTGCTCATCTGGAAATACAGCATAAACCCTCACCTCTGCCTGCCGCCTGCACCTGAAAAATATTTCAAGAATCTGCTCATTCCTTAACCCTGTTGCTACAAAAATGCTGGTCCATGCCCTCGTCATCTCCCGCCTAGGCTACTGCAACATCCTTCTCTGTGGCCTCCCAGCTAGCACTCTTGGGCCCCTTCAATCCATCCTTAACTCTGCTGCCCGTCTGATTCACCTCTCTCCTCGCTACTCCTCTGCCTCTCCCCTCTGCAATCCCTTCACATGGCTTCCCATTGCCCAGCGAATTTCTTTCAAGCTACTAACCATGACCTACAAGGCTCTCCACAACCTCTCCCCTCCATACAGCTCTGCCCTAATTTCCAGATATCTCCCCTCACGCAATCTCCACTCCTCACAGGGCCTTCTCTTATGCTCTCCTCTTATCAGCTCCTCACACAACCGTCTCCAAGACTTCTCTCGTGCTTCACCCACACTCTGGAACTAACTGCCCCAATACCTCAGATTCTCCCCCACTCTCACTCTCCTCAACAGCAACCTGAAAACCCACCTCTTCAGGAGCCTATAACTGCAATAACCCTGCTGCCAATACACCCCCCACAAACATGTCTGCCCCTCACCTCCTGTCTCTTTCCCCCTTTCTTGTAGATTGTAAGCCCTTCGCGGGCAGGCTCCTCTCTCTCTCTGTATCAGTTGTCATCTATTGTCACCATTGTACTTGTTTGACCAATGTTATGTATGTAACTCCCCTCGAATGTACAGCGCTCTGGAATCAATGGCGATCTAAAATATATAATAATAATAATAATAATAATAATAATAATGTAGCTCAAAGTCTAATGCAAACCTCCATTACTCTGCACAAGGTGGAGGCCAAAACTGCCCAGGAACGCCCAGAGATAGACCTGGAATGCCCTCAGACTGCTTGGGAGCGCCCCTGGATCTCCCAGAAAGGCCCCCAAACCCACTGTGATCACCGATTTCGGAGTGGGTTTCATGCAAGCCCCTCCCATTCGTGGTCCGGTTTGCGGGCCACCAGAAATTCATTGGTGGTTGTGGGCCGTGTGTTGGTGCGAGCCTGGCCTAATGTAATCTAATGATTATAGAATGGGGTTGGTATGTAAGGAGACAAATGAAACTGTTCTAATCTCTCAGAGGAATTAGTCTCAAATGATCTAATTAAGGTACAATTACCTGCAGCTCTAACCCTAGCCCAGCTGGTATTCATACTGGGAGGCTAGAATCAGTAATTTTTTTTTACTGGCAATAGAAAGTGTTAGTGAATTTGTACAATTGGTCGGTGTGTGCACTAGGTAACTTTTTATTGGATACCCTCCTTTAGCCGTCCCATGCAGATCTAAGGGGCATTTTGGGAAATTTGGAAATTTAGTAAAATTTTCGCCAAAATACTGGCATATATACTTCACAACACATTTATGACACTTCTCCTCTCCCCCCCGAAAAAAGGGGGGTGAACCCCTCTGAAAGGGTGTGGCTTAATGGCGTTGTGCGTCAAAAAAGTGCACCAAATACTACCAAGTACTACTATGACCCCTGATTTCCCCAGCCTGTGTGGGGCCCCTGGATGGTGGTGTTGGCTCTATGGACCCTCCAGCAGCTGTGGGAGCCCTGGAGGTGTTTGGTCTATGGACCCTGCGAGGTTGGGGGCCCCCGGATGGGGTGTTGGCTCTAGGCCCCCAGCAGCTTGGGAGCCCTGGTGATGGTGTTTGGGTCTAGGGGCCTCCAGAAACTTGGGGGCCCCGGTGGTGGGGTTGGCTCTTGGCTCCTCCAGCAGTGTGGATCCCCCGGATGGTGGCGTTTGCTCTTGGACCCTCCCCAGGTGGGGGCCCTGGTGGTGGTGTTGGGTTATGGCGTCCGCAGCTGTTGGGCCTCTGGTGGTGTTGTTGGTTATGGTTTCCCCCAGCAGCTGTGGAGCCCTGGATGGTGGGGTTGGTCTATGGCCCTCCAGCAGCTGTGGAGCCCCGGATGGGGTGTTGGTCTATGGACCCTCCAGCGCTGTGGAACCCCCGGATGGTGGTGGGTTTGGTCTATGGACCCTCCGCAGCTGTGGGCCCCTGGGTGGTGGGGTTGGCTTATGGTCTCCAGCAGCTGTGGGGCCCAGGATGGTGGTGTTGGGGTTTATGGTTCCCCCAGAGCTGGGAGCCCTGGTGGGGGTGTTGGTCCTATGGACCCCCCCCAGCAGGTGGGCCCCCGGGGTGGGGGTTGGGGTCTTGGACTCTCCAGAGCTTGGGGGCCCCTGGTGGGGTGTTGGTCTTGGCTCCCCCAGCAGTGTGGGGCCCTGGTGGTGGGGTTTTGGGTTATGGCCCTCCGCAGCTGTGGGGCCCCCGGATGGGGGGGTGTTGGCTTATGGCCCCTCAAACAGCTGTGGGAAACCTTGGATGGTGGTGTTGGGGCTATGTCCTCCAGCGGCTGTGGGGGCCCCCGGATGGTGGTGTTGGCTTAGGTTCCTAGCAGCTGTGGGAGCCCGGTGGGGTGTTTGGGTCTATGGCCCTCCAGCGGTGGGAGCCCTGGATGGTGGTGTTGGGGCTATGGCTCCCCCCCCGCGTGTGGGGCCCTGGTGGGGGTGTTTGGTTATGGACCCTCCCGAAACTGTGGGGGCCCCCGGATGGTGGTTTTTGGCTCTTGGACCCTCCCGCGCTGTGGGGGGCCCCTGGTGGTGGGTTGGCCCCTTTTGGCCCCCCAGAGCTGTGGGGGCCCCCGGATGATGGTTGGGGTTTGGTCTAGGCTCTCAGCAGTGTGGGGCCCTGGATGGGGGTGTTTGGCTCTATGGCCCCTCAGCAGCTGTGGGATCCCTGGGTGGTGGCGTTTGCTCTATGGGGCCCTCAGCGTGTTTGGGGGCCCCCGGGGTGGTGGGTTTGGTCTATGGACCGTCCAGCAGCTGTTGGGGGCCCCTGGATGGGTTGTTGGTTTTTTGGATCCTCCCGCAGCTGTGGAGCCCGGATGGGGGTTTTTGGGCCCCTTATGGGGCCTCCGCAGCTGTGGGCCCCCGGATGGTGGTGTTGGTTATGGACCCTTAGCAGCTGTGGAGCCCCTGGATGGTGGTGTTGGCTCTAGGCCCTCCAGCAGCTGTGGACCCCCGGATGGGGGTTTGGTCTATGGCTCCCCAGCAGCTTTGGGGCCCCCGGTTTGGGGGTGTTTGGGGTTTATGGTTCCCCCCAGCAGCTGTGGAGCCCCTGGATGGTGGTGTTGGCCTCTATGGCTCCTCCAGCAGCTGTTGGATCCCTGGATGGTGGGGTTTGCTCTACGGACCTCCCGCGTGTGGGGCCCCCCGGATGGTGGTGTTGGTCTATGGACCGTCAGCAGCTGTTGGGCCCTTTGGTGGTGTTGTTGGCTCTAGGATCCTCCGCAGCTGTGGGGTCCCTGGTGGTGGTGTTGGCTCTATGGCCCCTAGAGCTGTGGAACCCCCGGATGGTGGTGTTGGTCTATGGGGCCCTCCCCGCGCTGTGGAGCCCTGGAGGTGGTGTTGGCTTATGGGCCCTCCAGCAGTGTGGACCCCCGGAGGTGGGGTTGGCTCTATGGCTCCCCCAGCAGCTTGGGGCCCCCCGGAGGTGGTGTTGGCTTTATGGGTTTCCTCCAGCAGCTGTGGAGCCCCCGGAAGGTGGTGTTGGCTTATGGACCCCCCAGCAGTGTGGAGCCCTGGATGGGGGTGTTGGGCTTAGGATCTCCCGAGCTGTGGGAGCCCCCCGGGTGGTGGTGTTGGCTCTTGGCTCCTTCCCGCAGCTGTGGGCCCCCGGATGGTGGTGTTGGCTCTATGGACCCTCCCGCGCGTGGGGCCCCTGGTGGTGGTGTTGGCCTATGGCCCCTCCAGCGTGTGGGGGCCCCTGGATGGTGGTGTTTGGGTTATGGGTCCTCCAGCGTGTGGGGGGCCCTGGTGGTGGTGTTTCTTATGGTTCCTCCCGCAGCGTTGGGAGCCCCTGGATGGTGGTGTTGGCTTAGGCCCCCCCAGCAAATGTGGGAGCCCCTGGATGGTTTGGTGTTGGCTCTTGGCTCCCAGCGCTGTGGGGGCCCCTGGATGGTGGTGTTTGGTCTTGGACCCCCCAGAGCTGTGGGGGCCCTGGTTGGTGGTGTTGGTTATGGGCCCTCCGCGCTGGGGGCCCCTGGTGGTTTGGGGTTGGCTCTATGGCCCCTCCAGAGTGTGGAGCCCCTGGATGATGGGGTTGGCTCTATGGCCCTCCAGCAGTGTGGGGCCCCCGGTGGTGTGTTTTGGTCTAGGCTCCCCAGCAGCTGTGGGTCCCCTGGTGGGGCGTTTGCTTTTTGGACCCTCCAGAGCTGTGCGGCCCTGGGGTTTTGGGGTTGGTCTTGGACCTCCAGCCTGTTGGGGCTCTGGTGGTGTTGTTGGGTCTTGGATCCTCCCGCGCTGTGGGCCCCTGATGGTGGTTTTTGGTCTATGGCCCCCCCCAGCAGCTGTTGGGAGCCCCTGGATGGTGGTGTTGGCTCTATGGGGCCCCCCCAGCAGTGTGGCCCCTGGATGGTTGGGTTGGGGGTCTATGGCCCTCCAGCCGTGTGGGGCCCCTGGTGGTGGTGTTGGCTCTATGGCTCCCTCAGCAGCTGTGGGGCCCCCGGATGGTGGTGTTTTGGGTTTATGGTTCCTCCAGCACTGTGGGGGGCCCCCGGATGGGGTGTTGGCTCTATGGACCCTCCGCAAACTGTGGAGCCCCCGGATGGGGGTGTTGGCTTTGGACTTTCCCGGGGTGTGGGGGGCCCTGGATGGTGGTGTTTGGTCATGGCTCCCTCCAGCAGCTGTGGGGCCCTGGATGGGGGTGTTGGCTTATGGACCCCAGGCTGTGGGGCCCCGGATGGTGGTGTTGTTATGGCCCCTCCAGCAGCTGTGGGAGCCCCCCGGTGGTGGTGTTGGTCTATGGTCCCCCGCGCTGTGGGGGCCCCCTGGAGGTGGTGTGGGCCTTGGTTCTCCAGAGCTGTGGGGGCCCCTGGATGGTGGTGTTGGGGGTTCATGGCCCTCCGCAGTGGGGGAACCCCTGGAGGGGGTGTTGGCCTATGGCCCCCAGTTCGGGGGGGGGTTGGGGCCCCTGGATGGTGGTGTTGGCCTATGGACCCTCCCGCAGCTGTGGGGGGCCCCCTGGATGGTGGGTGTTGGCTCTAGGCCCCTCCAGAGCTGTGGGAGCCCCTGGTGGTGGGGTTGGCTCTAGGTTTTTCCTCCAGCAGCTTTTGGAGCCCCGGATGGTGTTGTTGGTCTTTGGCCCCCCCCAGCAGCTTGGAACCCCCTGGGTGGTGGTGTTTGGCCCATGGACCCTCCGCAGCTGTGGAGCCCCTGGAAGGTGGTGTTGGTCTATGGACCTCCAGCAGTGTGGGGGGCCCCGGATGGTGGTGGCCTATGGACCCCTCCCCGCAGCTGTGGGGCCCCCCTGGATTTTTTGGTGTTGACCCCTATGGCTCCCCCAAGCAGCTGTGGGGGCCCCCCAGGATGGGGGTTTGTTTGGTTTTAGGGTTTTCCTCCAGCAGCTGTGGAAACCCCGGGGTTGGTGGTTTTGGCCCTCTATGGCCCCCTTCCAAAGCAGCGGTGGGCCCCTGGAGGGTTGGTTTTTGGCTCTATGGCTCCGGCAGCTGGGGGGACCCCCCGGGAAAATGGTGGTGTTGGGGCTTTTTGGAACCTCCAGCAGTTGGGGCCCCCTGGAGGGTTTGGGTTGACTCTGGGGGACCCTCCAGCGCTGGGGGGCCCCTGGTGGTGGGGGTTGGGGCTTTTAGGGCCCCCCCAAAGCAGCTTTTGGGACCCCCTGGAGGGGGTGGGGGTTTGGCCCTCTATGGCCCCCTCCGGCAGTGGGGGGCCCCCTTTGCTTGGGGTTTTGGGCTCTTGGCCCCCCCGGGCAGCTGGGGGGCCCCCCTGGAGGGGTGGTGTGGCTCAAAGGGCCCCCCTCCGGCGGGCTGTGGGGGCCCCTGGATGGTGGTTTTGGGCCCTCTTTTGGGCCCTTTCCGCGGGGAATTGGGGGAAAGCCCGGGGAATGGGGGGGTTTTGGGCTCTAGGCCCCCATCCATTTACCGTTGGGATGCAGTGGGTCCAGTTTCCCTTTGTGAAAACCCTCCAGGCCCCTTATGGGAGTCACCCCCCTTTCCATCTAGCTGGGCCCCGTTGCACATGCCAAAAAGAACTTGGGCCCGATTGCAAAAGTCTTAAAACAATCGATTTGGGAATTAAAAAAACCCGATCTTTTTTTCATTTTTAGCGACAAAAACAATGCATTTTAATTTAAAATGTCCCCCAGTAAGTTTATGTCCCCCCAAAAACTATAGGTAATGGGGGTGCCCCAGTAAGTTATATGTCCCTCGGTAGGTGGATATATAGTTGATATGTCTCCCAGTAGGTAGGTTCATATGTTATATGTCCCCCAGTAGGTATATAGGCAGGTTATAGGTCCCCAGTAAGTTTTATAGGGGTTTTTTTGGTCCCCCAAATTTGGTTTTTTAGGGAGGTTATAAAAGGGCCCCCAAATGGGTTTTTGGCGGGGTATAGGTCCCAAGGGAGGTATATAGGGAAAGGGTTTTAGGCCCCCCCCAGTAGGGGATTTTAGGCAGGTTATAGGCCCCGCCCGTAGGGGATATAGGGAGGTTATAGGTTCCCCCGTAGGTATATTAGGCAGGTTATAGGTTCCCCCCGAGGTATATAGGTAGGTTATAGGTCCCCAAATAAGCATATGAGGTTTTTAGTTCCCCCCCAGGTTTATAGGAAAAGGGTTTTAGGTCTCCGTGTATATGCCGGGGGTTTTTAGTTCCCCCAGCAGGTATAAAAGGCCCGGTTATAGGTCCCCCAGCAGGTATATAGGCAGGTTGTAGGTTCCCAGTAAGTATATGCAGGTTATAGTTCCCCCAGTAGGTATATAGGCAGGTTATAGGTCCCCAGTAAGTATATGCAGGTTATAGTTCCCCCAGTAGGTATATAGGCAGGTTATAGGTCCCCCAGCAGGTATATAGGTAGGTTATAGGTCCCCAGTAAGTATATGCAGGTTATAGTTCCCCCAGTAGGTATATAGGCAGGTTATAGGTCCCCAGTAAGTATATGCAGGTTATAGTTCCCCCAGTAGGTATATAGGCAGGTTATAGGTCCCCGAGCATGTATATAGGCAGGTTATAGGTTCCCAGTAAGTATATGCAGGTTATAGGTCCCCCAGCACGTATATAGGCAGGTTATAGGTTCCCAGTAAGTATATGCAGGTTATAGGTCCCCGAGCATGTATATAGGCAGGTTATAGGTCCCCAGTAAGTATATGCAGGTTATAGTTCCCCCAGTAGGTATATAGGCAGGTTATAGGTCCCCAGTAGGTATATAGGCAGGTTATAGGTCCCCGAGCATGTATATAGGCAGGTTATAGGTCCCCCAGCAGGTAGAGAGGGCTAATTAAAAATAAAAAAAACTAACAGTACTCACCTTTCCCCCGCTCCCTGAAGCTGTTGCTGCTCCCGGTCTTCTTACTGCACAAGTGGCAAGACGTCATCAGGCCGCGCAGTGAGTGTCATCATGCTGCCGTCACCTCTGCTGTATACTCTGGTGAGCCGCAAGTCTGCTTATGGCTCACCGGGGTACTCTGCGGAGCTGAAAGCCTTCACGCTCTGCTCCGCAGAAGCCTGCAACTGTATGTGCATCCCGATGACGCACTCACAGTCAGTCCCTAGCGCCGCCACCATCGCCGATTGCCAAGGTCCCAAGCCGATAGCTTACCGACCTTAACGATCTGCAGCAATGGCGGTGGCATCGGAAACTGCCGGAATAATAGTTGCTGGTCATAATAATGTGACACAGCAGTCTCCTTCTATTGTTAGATTTAAGTGTACTGTTCCTTTAAATTGGCGTCTTTTCTTCTTAGGGGACATAAACCAGGTTTCATCACAAAGATACAAGACAAAAATGGGGACATGTAACCAAATCGGATCCTAAACAGCTTATTCACACACTGCTGTCTGCAGGGAGCCTCTGGCTGCTTTTAGGCGATTAGTGAGTGATCAGCCACTCGAGGGCTTAAGGAGTAAACCCTTAAATCTGCGATCACTGTCATTATAGACTTATACATGATAGGACAGGGCCAGGCCTGCTTCAGAATGGGAGACGAGAAATCCCTGAGGAAGCCCCATTAATACCATTACTTAAAGGGGCTGTAGCATGGGGCTCTTACCAGGGCCTGGACGACAGGTAGGCAAACTCAGGTGACCGCCTAGGGCAGTGGTCTGCAAAGTGCGGCTCTCCAGCTGTTGGGAAACTACAACTCCCATCATGCCCACTGATATAGATTATATAAATGCATGATGGGAGTTGTAGTTTCCCAATAGCTGGAGAGACGCACTTTGCAGACGGAAGGAGGTATGGAGTGGGCTGCCTAGGGCACCGGAATACTTTGTCCCAGTCTTGCCTCTTGCCCGATTAGGGCAACTAGGGATTATAGAGGTGGGGGGTCTACATTTCGGTTACTTTTTCATGAACCAGAGCAAAGAACTGCTAGCACAAAAAAAATCAGACTAGGCCCGCTGGGTACTACAGGCAGCTATACTCGGAACTCCCATAGAAGTGAATGAGGAGGACACTGCTAGTGCACACATTCAACTATAATTGGAACTCCCATAGAAGTGAATGTGGAGGACACTGCTAGTACACAAAATCAGCTATACTTGGAACTCCCATAGAAGTGAATGAGGAGGACACTGCTAGTGCACACACTCAACTATAATTGGAACTCCCATAGAAGTGAATGTGGAGGACACTGCTAGTACACACAATCAGCTATACTTGAAACTCCCATAGAAGTGAATGAGGAGGACACTGCTAGTACACACAATCAGCTATACTTCGAACTCCTATAGAAGTGAATGAGGAAGACGCTCCTAGTGCACACATTCAGCTATACTCGGAACTCCCCTAGAAGTGAATGAGGAGGACGGCGCTATCGCACACACTTGACTATACTGGGAACTCCCCTAGAAGTGAATGAGGAGGGCGGCGCTAGCGCACACAGTCAGCTATACTTGGAACTCCCCTAGAAGTGAATGAAGAGGGTGGCACTAGTGCACACACTCAGCTATACTCAGAACTCCCATAGAAGTGAAGGAGGAGGACGGCGCTAGAACACACACTCTACTATCTTTGGAACTCCCATAGAAGGGAATGAGGAAGACGCCACTAGTTCACACACTCTGCTATCCTCAGACTCCCATAGAAGGGAATGAGAAGGATGACACTAGTGCACACACTCTACTATCCTCAGAACTCCCATAGAAGTGAACTAGCAAAGAGGATTTCTCAAAACGGGACTACCCCTTTAAGTACCAGGTCTGAAAAGGCTTTAGGATACATTCACACAGCTTATCTGCGCCAAAGAATGCCCCGCAAATAAGGTCTAAAGCACCCATAAAAAAGAAGTGACGTCACTTCTTTCGGGCACTTACGAGCTGGGGAATCTGAAACTGAACAGGAGGCAGGGCCATTGCGCTGTTGAAAGTATGCTGTGGCCAGCACATACTTTCAACAGCAGGCATATTGTGGTGTGCACCTGTGGATTTTAGACAGGGCTGTGGAGTCGGAGTCGGTGCCTATTTTGCAGTAGTCGGAGTCGAAGTTGGAGTCATTAAAAAATGGGCCGACTCCCAGGATATATAATAAATTAGTACAGTTAGTTCAGTGCTGTGCCAAGAGCAAGAGGAATTGGGTCCGGCCAGTGCTACTGCTCCCATATCTTCAGCCTTATCACATGAGGAGTGTAATTGATGACATGGAGCAGGCAAAGTGCTGCCCCAAGGGAAGAGATTCCGCACCCATGGCAAATGGATTGACAAGATTTCAGCAAAATTTTTCTCTTCATATTTACAATTTATTAAAGTTTTTTGTGTTCTAAAGTCGTATCCTATAAATATATTTTACACTGACAAGCAAAAGGGTAACAAAGTTTTGAACTTTTGACTTTCAGGTTCCATCTATGTGAGACTCCCACCATTTTATAGACAATCATTTTGCCTCTCATACATAACTTTGACCTGCCACTATTTAGCATATGCTTAGTTCTGCAGATTCTTATCATGTAACTGCTTTGTTACTGTTTTGCTCCTGGTGGTCGGACAATCTTTTCCTTCTTGTTACTACAAATTACAACCTGTTCTCACATTCCCTAATAGCTCAGTGTGTTATTGGGCTGATTCCCAAGTGAAAGGTCACTGGTTCGAGCCGCCATGAAGATTTCCCAAGAAAAGAGAAGCGGCGTCATCCAGCTCATCGATGGCATCTCTGGGCCGAGAAAACGGACAGACTGCATCATGTGAGGCCCTGACAGCGGGAAGAATATGGAATGAAGTCCATTCATTCAAAAGCCAAGAAGTGGACGTCCAGGCAGAATATCAGAGTCAACAAGTCTCTCCACAAAGTCAATCAGTTCTGACGCTAAGACACAGCAGTGGATGCGACTCGTAGGCTGCATAAGCGTGAGATCAGATGTCCATGCAAGCACCGGGCGCATTACACAGGTCTGGAATGAAGGCCCGAAAAAAAGGGGAAGAAGCCGCTACTTCAATCTTGTTATAAGAAGCGTCGGCAAAGGCCCAAAAAAGGGAAAAAAAAAAGGGTGGAAACGGGGGGTTTGGGCGGGATAAATCAAAACCGGGTTTGGGGGGAAGGGAAGGGCCAGGGGGGGGCGGGGGGAGAAAAAAAAGGGCCGGGGGGGGGTGGGGAAGGGGGGACAAATGGGGTGGGGGGGCGGGGGGGCGAAATGGGGGGGCAAAAAGGGCCGGCTCGTGGGGGGGAATGGGGCCGGGAAAAGGGAAAACGGGGCGGGGGCCCCATTTGGGGGGGCTTGGGGGGGGAAAATGGAAAGAAAAAAAAGGGGGGGCGGGGGGGAAAAGTCCCCCCCCTTTTGGGGGGGGGGGGGAAAGGGGGGGGGCCCGGGCGGGGGCTGACGGCTCGAGGGGGAAGGGGGAACCCGGGAGAGGGGGCGCGGGGCGGGGGAAAAACGGCCGGGCCTTGGGGGGGTTGGAAGCCCAGGGGGGTCGGGGGGGAAAGTGAAACAAAGGGGGGGCGTTTTTGGGGTGGGGGGGGGGGGCCCAAGGGGAAAAGGGAAAGGAGGGGGAAAATGGGCCCAAACCCCCGGGCCCTATGGGGGAAGGGGAAAAAAGGGGGGGGCCGGGAAAAAGGGGGGGAAAAAAGCCGCCGAGGGG
The DNA here is from genome assembly GCA_025379985.1 of Phyllomedusa bahiana. Lineage (NCBI taxonomy): Eukaryota > Metazoa > Chordata > Amphibia > Anura > Hylidae > Phyllomedusa > Phyllomedusa bahiana. The sequence goes on from JAODAL010019025.1 coordinate 23,257, forward strand.
GGAGGGGGAAAAAAGGGGGGGGAAACGGGCGGGGTAAGAAAGGGGGGCGGGCCGGGGGGGGGGGGAAAAAAAAAATGGGGGGGGGGCGGAGGGGGGATGGGGAAAAAGGGGGCCCCGTGGGGGGTTGGGAGAACAAAGGGAGGGGGGGCGGGGAGGAAGTGGAAAAAGCCGGGGTCTGAGGGGGGTAAAGAAACCCCCGGGGGGGGGGGGGCGGGGGGGAAAAGTCAAAGGGGGGCCGATGGGGGGAAAGGGAGAAAAGGGGGGGGACGGGGGGAAGTGAAACAAAAGGGGGGGGGGGGGGAAAAAGGGGAAGAAAAAGGGGGGGAAAGGAGGAAAGGGGAAAAGAAAGGGAGGGGCCGAGGGAGGGGAAAAAAAAAAGGGTAAAGGGGGAAGGACGAAAAAGAAAGAATGGGGGGCCGAGGGGGGGAAAGGGGAAAACCGGGGAAAGGGGGAAGAAGCGGGAAGGGAAAAAGGGCGGGGGAAAGGGGCCTGGGGGGAAGGGAAGCCGGGGAAAAGGGGAAAAGGGGAAAAAAATGGTGGTGACCTAATGCGACTTATGGGAGTGTCGTACAAGATGAGTTACCCCATAACTCCAGTACTTGGGGATGAAAAGGACGAATAGTTTCCCGCAGGACAACGACCTGAAGCGACGCAATGTTGGAGAAGGAAGGGGTCATGACAATGAAGTAAGTCTGGGATGGCCCCACAGTCCCAACCTAAAGCCCAAATCAAAAACTTTTGGGGAGAGGTGAAAAGTGTTTTATTCCAAGTCCCGTTGCACCAACATTGGGAAGTGTAGAAGAAGACCCGGGATCGATTTTGGTCAAGATCTGCTTTTTAATCTGATCCAGAGGCCCAAAAGGATTCAGGGGAAGTGAAAGCCAATTTTTAGAAGCAAAACAGTTTTAAAATGCAGTTACATGTCAAGAATCTGCAGAAATAAGAGATGCTGAAAACTAAATAATGTATAATAAGATAGGGTAAGTGATTTGTTATAAAATGATGGAAGCCTCATGTAAAAACTGTAGTGGGGTAGTGTGGAGTTGAAAGTACAAGTCAGAAAATTTTTCCCTTTGCTTGTCAGTGTCTGTTCTACCTAAAAATAGTTGATTATTGTTCATAAGGTGAAAAACCCGATTTACCATTTTACTACAGTAAAGTTATCACTTAAATATGTACCATGTATGAGGGAGTCAGGAGTCGGAGTCAAAAGTCGGAGGCAGGAAAATTGAGGAGTCAGAGTTGGAGCTTTGGCTTACCGACTCCACAGCCCCGATTTTAGTTTTTTTTCTTTGAGAGGTGGAACGTTAAAAGATATTAAAAAAAAAACAATGACACAATTTTTCGGGTGGGTGTTGTTTTTATGGCGTTACCTGTTTGGTATAAATGACATGCTATCTGTATTCTAAAGGTCAGTACGATTCCGGTGCTACCAAATTTGTGGAGGTTCCATTATCCTTTACTACTCTAAAAACAAAACTTTTTAGAATTTTTTGAATTTGCATTGCAGTGCGAATTTTTTCGGTCAATCACTTTTTAATTTTTTCATCTATGCACCTGAGTCAGGGATCACTTTTATTTTTGGAGACATGCAACTTTTTGATCACTTTTTATTCAAAGTTTTTGGAGAAAAAGATTTTTTTTTCTCTACAGCCTTCACCACAATGTTTTAGTAGGTCGGATTTTTTTTACGAATGCAGTGAAACCAATTATGTTTAACTTTTAGTCTTCATCAAGTTCCTGAACATTAGGGGGCGCAATTGTTTTTACACTGTTTTGCAATACAGTAGTATTGGATACTACTGTTCTAATATGGCTGTCCTGTCTTAGGCAGGGTGTAATAGGAGTACTAAGATGGTAGCCATGGAGGCCTTCATTTAGCCCCCGGCTGCCATTACAACCAGATGGCATTCTGTCAGGCTTGGACTGGACCTAAAGGAACAGGGGAAACCCCCGGTGGGCCCCTGAGCATAGCAGAATAAGATACATAGGTTGAGCCCCCAGAATCAACTTCACTTGTGGGCCCAAGAATCACCTACACTGTTGGCCTCCAGAATCACCTCCACTGGGGTGCCCCAAGAATCAACTCCACTGGTGAGTCCCCAGAATTAACTCCACTGGTGGGCCCCAAGTATCAACTCCACTGGTGGGCCCCAAGTATCAACTCCACTGGTGGGGCCCAAGAATCAACTCCACTGGTGGGCCCCAAGAATCAACTCCACTGGTGGGGACCAAGAATCAACTCCACTGGTGGGGCCCAAGAATCAACTCCACTGGTGGGGCCCAAGAATCAACTCCACTGGTGGGGCCCTAGAATCAACTCCACTGGTGGGGCCCAAGAATCAACTCCACTGGTGGGCCCCAAGAATCAACTCCACTGGTGGGCCCCAAGAATCAACTCCACTGGTGAACCCCAAGAATCAACTCCAGTGGTGACCCCAAGAATCACCTCCAGTGGTGACCCCAAGAATCACCTCCAGTGGTTGGCCCCAAGAATCAACTCCATTGGTGGGTCCATAGAATCCACTCCACTGGTGGGCCCCAGAATTTCACTGATGGGCCCCCAGAATAAAATTCCACTAGTGGGCCTAGTGGCTTCCTGTACTTCTACATCAGATGTTTGATGACAGAAAGCTCAGTAGTTCTGTGTGTTCTGAGCCCAACCCAGGAGATCATGTGGCCAAAGGGGTGTGGCTTTTTTCCAGTGCAACCTTTGAAGCTACACCCCTCCTAAGAAATGCCGTCTCTAGTTTTCAGCAGGAGGTAGAAACGAGGGGGTGTATGCAGGGAAAGGAACCTGCGGGTTGTAGTTTTACAGAGCAAAGGAATGGGAGAAGGAGGGCAAAGCACAGCACAGGAAAGGCACAAATTACACAGAAAACATCACAGGGAGATGAATGAAGACTCTTGAATTTTTGTTTTTGGTATACCTGACAACTTCTTAAAGTTTTTTCACCTCTATCCATCCTTTGTAAAGTTTCAGTGTGAACTGGACTGGATAGTCATTTATGGGCGACAACACAATAAAAGGTCGTCAAAACCCCACCATGATTTTGTGATGTACGCGGTCAGGGTACGCGGAGTTCACTTGTAAACGGGTCAGAAATAGCTAAAGGTCGTGTATTAAAAGAAGCCTGGACTCGCGGAACAGGGATGTAATTCTACCACTGTATAAAGCATTGGTGCGACCTCACTTGGAATATGCTGTTCATTTCTGAGCCCCAGTTTATAGAAGAGATGTAATGGAGCTAGAGAGAGTACAAAGACGAGCAACCAAACTTATAAGGGGAATGGAACATCTTAGTTATGAGGAGAGGTTAGAAGAATTGAACTTATTTAGTCTTGAGAAAGGACGGCTTCGGGGAGACATGATTAATTTATATAAATGGCTCCTACAAAAAGTATGGGGAAAAATTATTTCATGTAAAGCCCCCTCAAAAGACAAGGGGACATTCCCTTCTTATGGAGAAAAAAGGATTCAATCTCCAGAGGAGAAAAGCCTTCTTCACTATGAGAACTATAGATCTGTGGAATAGCCGCCTGAGATGCTGGTCACAGCAGGAACAGGTGAGGGTTTCAGGAAAAGCTTAGCTACCTGAAAGTAATACATATTAAATCTTATGTAGCCATATACAATTGTAGATCCAGTCTGATGGTAACTCGGGGAAAAGAAATTAAATCTTCCTTAGAGCAGATTGGTTCTTGCCTTATGGGTTTCAAAGCTTCATCAGTAGGGGAAGCTAGGATTAAAAAACTCCTTATCTCCCTTCACCCACATTTTCTCCACCCTTGGCTGAACTTGATGGACATATGTCTTTTTTTCAACCGTACTAACCATGTAACTATGTGTGGCAGAGAGACCAAAGTTGGTCGCTTGGTGCTGCCACTAGGTGGTGTACGTCAGGAGACCCGCTAGAAACTTGCCACCGAGGGCCTGGTCTCGGTGGGGGAAGCCAGGTGTTGTCACATTAGGTTGCTGACGCTCGTATGTAGTACTGCTGATGTACAGCCATTATGGGTTGGCTTTCCCAGAACAGTTGCAGATGGGTGGGTGGCTGTTCCCACATTCCAGGTCCCCGTGTTCCAGCCCAGGTATTGGGTAGGTCTCTGGAGACCTATTAAAGGCCTTATACTCCAGGTGATCAGGGGTCGTGGCTGCTACTTGGTAGTTTGGAGTAGCAGAGCTGAGAAGAGGCTCTGGCCCCTAAGCGGCTTGAGGTAAGCCTGTAGAGTGTACTGGACTGGGAGTATGTGTTTTGGTGGGACTGGGTATTAGATCCAGACCACGGTAGTGAGGGTCTTTTGAGGTATAGTTAGTGGCCAGACGGCTGAGGATTTATGTTTATGGTTTTGTTTATGCGACTACTGTTCCTGTACCCTGTGCTCGGTGAAATAAAGCTGGCTGAGGCCAGTTTAAAACTATTTCCTTGAAGTCAATTTGTGCCATTCTGCTTACCAAAGCGGCGATCCGCAGAATCCATGAGACTGTCCAAGATGGCGGCTGGACGAGTGTGAGTCTTACATATGATACTGGAAAACACAAACAGAATAGCACAGGAAAACACCCATAAACTAGATACCAGGGGAGGTGCTCCTTAAAATATCCACTAGTGGCAGGGGCTTTAGGGAAACTGTGGGGTGCCCCTTAAAATTGCCAAGAGGAAGCATGCCTGGCCAGGGAGCGAAGAGGCACATCAATGGATCGATAGGGGAAGATGCCGCGCGGCTGCCAGGTGCACGGGCACACTCGCTGCCCAGCATACAGCCATAGCATGACTCGTGACACTACCTTAGTCCAACTAGGGGTCATAATTTCATCCACTATATCTATGTGTATATATGTGGATCTAAGAGGTCAGCTCCAAATAGGAATGTCTTCTGCTGGGTCCCCGTGTACATTGCATTGGGCGCATACATTGAGAAAATCCTCCAAGGTCTGTCCTGAACCTCCAGCCCCAATAGATGGAAATGGACATCACACGTGAGTTAAAGGCTGATGCACGGGGGCAGTTCGGACGCCTGTCCAACGTTACTTCTGACATTTTACAGAGATTTCCAAATTCCAGTGTTTGCCCGGAGACCAGACCTCTCAAAGGCATCTGTGTGAGAGCACTAAGCACTGTGTATACAGATAAATCGAGGATTGTGTAATTCCCCTTACGTAATGACTTCTGTCAGATCATCAAACGTCTGAGTGTTCCAGAACCAGAGATTATTCCGCTATCTGACGCAACGCGATACGTTTCAAAGCAGAGGGAGGAAAGTGAGCCTGGCACCAGCTCAGCCCGAGGGAGGCAGATGAGGTCTTATGCCGCAGAGGGTGAGAGTACTGCCCCCAGCAGGCTGTGTCTGAACACTGCAGGTTATAACTACCATTATAGTAGTTATATACTTGTACATAGGAGCAGTATTATAGTAGTTATATTCTTGTACATAGGGGCAGTATTATAGAAGTTATATTCTTGTACATAGGGGGCAGTATTATAGTAGCTATATTCTTGTACATAGGAGCTGTATTATAGTAGCTATATTCTTGTACATAGGAGCAGTATTATAGTAATTATATTCTTGTACATAGGAGCAGTATTATAGTAATTATATTCTTGTACATAGGAGCAGTGTTATAGTAGTTATATTCTTGTACATAGGAGCTGTATTATAGTAGTTATATTCTTGTACATAGGGACAGTATTATAGTAGTTATATTCCTGTACATAGGAGCTGTATTATAGTAGTTATATTCTTGTACATAGGGGCAGTATTATAGTAGTTATATTCCTGTACATAGGAGCAGTATTATAGTAGTTATATTCTTGTACATAGGGGGCAGTATTATAGTAGTTATATTCTTGTACATAGGAGCAGTATTATAGAAGTTATATTCTTGTACATAGGGGGCAGTATTATAGTAGTTATATTCTTGTACATAGGGCAGTATTATAGTAGTTATATTCTTGTACATAGGGGCAGTATTATAGTAGTTATATTCTTGTACATAGGGGGCAGTATTATAGTAGTTATATTCTTGTACATAGGGGCAGTATTATAGTAGTTATATTCTTGTACATAGGGGGCAGTATTATAGAAGTTATATTCTTGTACATAGGAGGCAGTATTATAGTAGTTATATTCTTGTACATAGGGGCAGTATTATAGTAGTTATATTTTTGTACATAGGGGGCAGTATTATAGTAGTTATATTCTTGTACATAGGGGGCAGTATTATAGTAGTTATATTCTTGTACATAAGGGCAGTATTATAGTAGTTATATTCTTGTATATAGGGAGCAGTATTATAGTAGTTATATTCTTGTACATAGGAGCAGTTTTATAGTAGTTATATTCTTGTACATAGGGGGCAGTATTATAGTAGTTATATTCTTGTACATAGGAGCAGTATTATAGTAGTTATATTCTTGTACATAGGAGCAGTATTATAGTAGTTATATTCTTGTACATAGGGGGCAGTATTATAGTAGTTATATTCTTGTACATAGAGAGAGTATTAAAGCAGTCTATTATGTAACATTTATTTGCCATATAACTTTAGGGCATCATTGATGTGACTATTACGTGTGCCTGGAGTTGCTCTTGACATCCCTCCGAGTCTCATGGCTCCTTCACTTGATCATGTTTTACGTCTGAGAACCTCTTGTATTGTAGAATTCATTGTACTAGAACTTAAGTCTTTGTCAAAAATAACAACCACTTATAGAGTTTCCCACGAGAAGCTTTTCTTACTCCCATTAAATAAAAAGTAGCAGTAGATAAGTCTTGCGGCGTCTGTTTCCTTGTTGGGATAAAGTCAGAATGCAATCTCCTATGGGCGGAAATAATAGACCCTTGATGACGCCTCTTTACAATCCTGCCAGACATAGCAGGAAGACAAGGACAGTGAACAGTTAACCCAATTATCAGATGTAGACAAAGAACTATCTGGTAAACATTATTTAGGGTCCAGATTCCTGGATGGGTTATGTCTGGTTTTGCAGCTCAGCACCATTCAAGCAATTGGAACATAGCTGCAATACCACACAAATCCTGCTATCAAAAGTGGCGCTGTTTTTAGAAAAAAAAGGAGACCTTTAATACTAATACTGGACAAAAACTTTAACTAACAGTGCGCAGCTGTACACTTTGTGCAGCTGCGGGAGAGGAGAGCCAGCTGTCAGTAGCAGCTAGGTTTTCCACTGAGAAGGCAAGATGGTTAATTACTGTCCCTGCCTTCCTGATCGTTGTGTTAATAGGTGATGTATATGCAAATGGCCAAGAAGCCTTCTGGCGCCGGCGATCACATGATCGCTTGGGCTCAGTAACTGCATGAACTGCTGGGTCTTATCACATCCAGGTCAGCCCTGCAGTCAGTGTTGGGGGCTGTACTTTCCCTAAAACTGGTGCTAATTTATCAGGCCCAGTTGCAGGGGAAATAAATAAAAAAAATAAAAAAAAAGTTGTGCAATAAAAATTGCGCAAAAACAGTAGTATCTAAAAAAATAAATAAATAAATGAAAAAACAGAAAAATAAAATATTAATAAAAAAAAAATATTTATTGCCCCGGCCCCAAAGAAGCCAAAACTTTATATCACCTGTATATAAGCATCCGTGACAAAAAGGGACTCAATCGAAATGTTTTTATTTTAGAGCCAAGTTTGCTGCTAAAGCAATAAATGAATCTAAAAATTGTGAAAAACAGATTTTTTTTCTTACCTTTTTTTCCCCTTGTTTTATATCTAAAAAAAAAAATCGTATGCAAAGATTGCATAAAAATGAAGCCCTAGGTATCACAGAAGAAACGCTGATATAAGAACGACATAAAAATAAAGCCTATTATATCACGAAAAAAGGCGAAAAAATTTATAGAATAACCGAGAGCAAAAAAGCGTTTGGCTTACATCCACGCGGCAGAGGATCAAATACTGGTCGGAGTCTAATTAGAATCCGACTAGTGTTTTACACTCAGTTTTATTTTTTTGTTGTGGTTTTTGCCCTGGTTTTCGGGCGACCATTCAATTGAACAGCACTAAAATCTGCAGTTTTCAAGTAATATATCAAGTAATTTTTTTCTAAAGACCAGCGATTTTGAACTCTGACCATAGAAAATCCGAGCTGTGTAGACTACAGCACGGATTTTGTATTCCAGTCTATGGGGGACTGGTCACAGTGGGATTTTCTATTGCAGTCTATGGGGCACTGGTTACAGTGGGATTTTCTATTGTGGTCTATGGGGCACTGGTTACAGTGGGATTTTCTATTGCGGTCTATGGGGCACTGGTTACAGTCGGATTTTCTATTGAGGTCTATGGGGCACTGGTTACAGTGGGATTTTCTATTGTTGTCTATGGGGCACTGGTTACAGTGGGATTTTCTATTGCAGTCTATGGGGCACTGGTTACAGTGGGATTTTCTATTGCGGTCTATGGGGCACTGGTTACAGTGGGATTTTCTATTGCGGTCTATGGGGCACTGGTTACAGTGGGATTTTCTATTGCAGTCTATGGGGCACTGGTTACAGTGGGATTTTCTATTGCGGTCTATGGGGCACTGGTTACAGTCGGATTTTCTATTGCGGTCTATGGGGCACTGGCTACAGTCTGATTTTCTATTGCGGTCTATGGGGCACTGGTTACAGTCAGATTTTCTAATGTGGTCTATGGGACACCAGTTACAGTCGGATTTTGTATTGCGGTCTATGGGGTGCTTGTTACAGTCGGATTTTTGTGGATTCCATATACTGATCGCAGGGATCGCAGCCAGCGGGATCTCATTACATAGCTGCCGGGTGTTAGCGATTAATTGCAGCTAACATCTTGCGGTTACAGTGTCTAAATCACAGGTGTCAGACTGCGGTCCTCCAGCTGTTGGGAAACTACAACTCCCATCATCCCCACTGTTATAGATTATACAAATGCATGATGGGAGTTGTAGTTTCCCAACAGCTGGAGGGCCGCAGTTTGACACCCCTGGTAAATGAATGAGAAACGGTGCCGCGCACCATTCCTCACAGCGATCGGGACATCAGCGTCGAAATCACTGTGTCCCGATCGGTGAACATGGCAGCGGGAAGCCTAATAAAGGCTTCCATCGCCGCTATGTTTTCGATTTCCCAGGCAGGAAGTGGGGAAACCTCCATATTGGTACAACCTATTGCATTGTCTATACAATGCATTAGACTGTATAATGATCATGCACCCTAGGGGCACTCGGAAGTTAAACTAAAAAAAAAAAAAAAAAAATGTTTTAAAGTGTAAAAAAATGAAAAGTTCAAATCACCCCCCCCCTTTCGCCATTTTGCAAATAATAAAAAAGTTTCCCATATTTGGTGTCGCCGCGTCCGAAAAAGTCCGATCTATTAAAACATATCATTTATCCCGTACGCTGAACACCGTAGAAGAAAAAAATTCCCAACGCCAGAATTGCGGTTTTTTGGTCCCATAAAAATTGGAATACATTTAATTTAAAAAGTAGCATCTATTCCAAACTTGTAGCAATAAAAATTACACTTCAGCCCGCAAAAAATGCCGCCTCACTCAAGAGTAGAAAAAAGTTCTTGGTCGCAGAAAATGGCGCCGTGGCGCAAATTTCAAAATTAGAAATTGTTTGGAATTCTTTTACGGTACCAAAACATAACGGAATCAATGCATGTTTGGTATTGGCGAATGCGTTTCAACCTGTAGAATACAGATAATACATCATTTTTACCGAAAATTGAACGCCGTAAAAACAAAACACCTGCAAACATGGCTCAAGTACCTTTTTTTTCACATTTTGCCTCACTTGGAATTTTTTTGCGGTTCCCAGTATATTCTATAGTATGGTGAATAACACCATTAGAAAGTACATCTTGTCCCGCAAAATAAAAGCCCTCATATGTCTATGTAGGTGGAAAAATAAAAACATTATGGCTTTCAGAATGCAAGGGGGGAAAAATTTAGAGCCATATTATTATGACCGTTCATCAGAAAGGGGTTAAACCAGTGCCGTGTAGACGAGGCCTAATTGCGTTCAAACCTGCGTGTACTAAGGAAAAGGAAAACGGGCTTGTCAGGAACTGGTTACGGATCATTAGGTGGTACATATGGCAACACACATGTACGATGGGTTGCAGTGTTGGCACTGGTGGCCTCACATCCCAGCACGGCCTATAAACGCAAAGTATGTGAAAAATATTATAAATGTGATTTTTTTTTTTTCAGGGGAAAACAGCAGAAAGCAGCACAGCCGAAGAGTCCCCGCCACCATCTGTCGCCAAGCTCGCTGGTTTATTCGGTGACACCTTGAACAGTCCAAGGAAAGAGGTGATGACACGGCATGGAGCAGGACCCCTCTGACATGGCCATAGAGAGAGGTTTCCCAATGTGGGCAGACTCTGGTGTCTACTGGCTAAGCCCACCGCTCTTCTGGCAGATAGACCGCCATATTTATGGCTTATGTGACGCATAGGTTCAACATTAGTGGTGACCATTTCGGTGCTGGGCCTTGTTTACCAGGTTTGTTGTCTATGGATACATCATTATGGTGCAAAGTGAACGCAACGCCATCCCCCTGACCAACGAAGGGCCCCCAAAATATGGCTTTTCATAGCCTTTGTTCATTTCATTGGAGATTGGCACTAGGTATAGTCCATTATGGGGGTCCGGGCATCTGCTCCTCCCCTGATCAGACTGGGTATAACATGTTTGGTATCATCTCTGTTGGACGCTGGGAGGTAACATCCTGTCTGTTCATTCTAAGGTTCCGCCACATAAGCCGACCAGAAGGAAACCTCCATGTTCCCTGCCGCTGCCTAAGCCTGAGGCTACCAATAATGGGGATGAGGTGAGTTATCTCAATGAAGGAGGAGAAGGTCGTGGTACCCATCAACTCATCAGCCATGAGGGAGGTCACCTGCCCAGGCCTTGGTATTTTAAAAGGCAAAGGAATGGACCCAAAACATTAGATAGATAGATAGATAGATAGATAATAATTGAATAAAAGATAGTTAGATATGAATAGAAGAATGAATAAAAAAATGGATAGAAGATATGGAATAATATAGATAGAATAAAAGATATGAATAGATAATGAATGAAATAATAGATAATAGATACATAGATAGTTTTAATAGATGATAATATAGATAGATAGATATAATAAAATAAAAATTAGATAATGAATAGATAGAAGAAGAGAAGAATAAAGATAGATAGGGGATAGATAGATAGGGATAATTAGGGAAAATGATAATATGATAATAAAGATATGGGTAGAAATAGATAGATATGAAGGATAATAGATAGAAAGAAAGTATAGATATGAGATAGATAATAGATAGGAATAGATAGATAGATGATAGATAGAAATAGATAGATAGATAAATAGATAATATGAATAATAAATAAATAGATATAGTTTTAAAATAATAATAATAATATGAAGGGAAAAAAAAGGGATAGATAATAATAGATAAGAGGATAATAGATAGAAAGATAATAAAATAATAAAAAGGGTAGATAGATAATAGATATGAATATTATGGATAGATATGAGATAGTGATAGAAATAATAGATAAAAGATAATAGATAAAAATACTATAATAATATGATAATAAAGAAAGGCAGAAAAAAATTTCATTGTCCCCCCTTGGTTGATATATTTGTCCCAAAATTTTGGGTCGGGGAAAAGTGTCGTGTGCACCCGCTCTCCCCCGGGGTTCCCTCATCTCTGGGGATAATAGATAGAAATAGATAATAATGATAGAGTAATAGAAATGGGATAGATAGAAGATAATAATAATATGAATAATAGATAGGGATGAAGAAGAAATAGATATGAATAGATAGATAGGGATAGATATATATAATAGATAGATACATATAAATACATAGAAAATTTTTTGCTAATTTCCCACTGACAAACATGAACAATCTATAATTTTAAGGGAAGGGTTTAATTTTAACTTTTGAGAGATAGAAAACCAAAAAAAATCCAAAAATTACTTTGTATAAATTATATAAATTTATTTGCTTTTTGCAGTGAAAATAAGTTTTTTGATCCCTCTGAAAACAAACTTAAATACTTTTGGCAAAACCCTTGGGTTCAAGCACAGCAGTCGACTTTTTGTATTGATTAGAGGTTTGCGCACATGTCAGGAGGGAAATTTTTCTCCACTCCTCTTTGCAGATCACTCAAAACATTAAGGTTTGAGGCGTCGCTTGGGAAATCGAGCTTCACCCCTCCAAAATTTTTTTATGGGGTTAAAGGGCTAGACGGCCCTTCCATACCTTAATTGCTTTTTTTTGAGCCACTCCTTTGTTGCCCTTTGGGTTATGTTTTGGGTCAATTTTCTTGCTGGGAAAACCCACCACGACTGTCCGGCGGGGGGAAGGAGGTTTTCACTCAGGATTTTTTCGACCCTGGCTCCATCCATTTTCCCCTTGATGCGGGAATATCCCTTTCCTTTGCAGAGAAAACCCCCCCCCAAAAAATCATGTTTCCCCCTTTCCCTGCTTGACATGGGGGACGTGTTCTTTGGGTCATAGGCACATTTCCTTCCACAAACACGGGGATTGAGTTTTAAGCCCAAAAACCATTTTTTTTTCTCCTCTGACCCCACCCTTCCCCAAACATCACAGAATCCTCCGGGGTTTTTTTGGCAAACTTTGGGGCCGCCCAAAATTCCTTCTCGAGCAGGGGACCTTTTGGCACGAGGATTTTAAACCATTACGGCGTAATTGTTACCAAAGGGTTTTTTTTGGTGACTGTGGGCCCCGCTGCCGTGAGATCATTAAGTTCCCCCCGGGTAGTTTTAGGCTGATCTCTCACCTTCCTCATGATCAAGGATCCCCAACGAGGTGAGATTTTGCCTGGTGCCCCAGATCGATGTCGATTGACAGTCATTTTGTATTCTTCCATTTTCTTATTGCACCAACAGTTGTCTCCTTCTCACCCAGCGTCTTACTTACGGTTTTGTAGCCCATTCCAGCTTTGTGCAGGTCTATGATCTTGTCCCTGACATCCTTAGAAAGCTCTTTGGTCTTGCCCATGTTATAGAGGTTAGAGTCTGACTGATTGAGTCTGTGAGCAGGAGTCTTTTATAAAGGTGACTATGTAAGTCAGCTGTGTTTAATGCAGGTAACGAGTTGATTAGGAGTCTAACTGGTCTGTAGGAGCCAGAACTCTTAATGGCTGGTAGAGGATCAAATACTTATTTCTCTGCAAAATGCAAATACATTTATATAATTTATACAATATGATTTTCTGGTTTTTATTTTGGATATTCTATCAATGTTAAAATTAACCTTCCCCTAAAATTATAGACTGTTCATGTCTTTGTCAGTGGGAAAACTTACACAATCAGCAGGGGGTCAAATAATTATTTCCTTCACTGTAGGTTGATAGATGGATGGATAGATAGATAGATAGATAGATAGATAATACAGAATTAGCCTGTGCCTATACAGTCTGCCATTGTCCAATCAGTGCTGACAGTCAGTGTGTGCAGGGACACACCTCTCTGAGCCGGCATGGTCACACCCAGATGTCAGATTCAGTAAGATATTTCTAGGAGGAGGAACAGAGGAACAGCACAACACGGAGTTCTAAGAAGAGATACTCCAGAATTGTTGCTTCACAGGAACACAAAGATTTACTAAAACAGGTGTCAGGAGAGGAATCCGATCAAATGCCCGCACCCCACGTCTCACTCCCAGTGCACGGACTGCAGGCTCAGCATCTGCTCCAAATGGGAAGGTGATTAAGAGTAAATAATACTGTGGACGCTCCGCAGCCAGAAAGCTAGGGCGCGGTATAGACTGACCTCATCTGCTGCTTACTAATGAAAATGCTCTGATACGTCTGATACGTATACTGCCTTAGACTGAGAAAATGAGTGTCAGTGTCATTATCCTGCCCCCAAGTCAGTGTCATTATCCTGCCCCCAATGTCAGTGTCATTATCCTGCCCCCCAAGTGTCAGAGTCATTATCCAGCCCCCCAAGTGTCAGTGTCCATTATCCTGGCCCCCCCAAGTGTCAAGGTCATTACCTGCCCCCTACCCAAGGTCAGTGTCATTATCCTGCCCCAAGTGTCGTGTCATTATCCTGCCCCCCCAAGTGTCATGTCATTATCCCTGCCCCCCAAGTGTCAGCGTCATTATCCTCCCACCTCCAAGTGTCAGTGTCATTAATCCTCCCCTCCAAGTGACGTGTCATTAATCCTGCCCCCCCAATGTCAGTGTCATTATCCTGCCCCAATTGTCAGTCATTAATCCTGCCCCCAAGTGTCAGTGTCATTATCCCTGTCCCCCAGTGTCAGCGTCATTATCCTGCCCCCAAGTGTCCATGCGTCATTATCCTGCCCCACCAAGTGTCAGCGTCATTATCCTGCCCCCCAAGTGTCACGCATTATCCTACTCCCAAGTGTCAGCGTCATTATCCAGCCCCCCCAAGTGTCAGACGTCATTTTCCTGTCCCCCATGTGTCAGCGTCATTTCCTGCCTCGCCAAGTGTCCATAACATTATCCTGCCCCCAAGGTCAGTACATATCCTGCCCCAAGTGTCAGCGTCATTATCCTGCATCCAAGTGTTCAGAGTCTTAACCTGCCCTCCCAAGTGTCAGCCGGCGTCATTATCCTGTTCCCCTAAGTGTCAGTGTCATTACCTGTCGCCCCAATGTCAGAGTCATTACTCCAACCCCTAGTTCGTCCACGTCATAATCCTGCCCCCAAGTTAGCGTCCATTATCCTGCCCCCAAGTGTCAGCGTCATTATCCCTAAACCCCAAGTGTTCAGCGTCATTAACCTGCCCCTCCAAGTGTCAGCGTCAATTATCCTGCTCCCCAAGTGTCAGCGTCCAATTATCCTGTCCCCCAGTGTCCATTGTCATTATCCCTGTCCCCCCAAGTGTCAGTGTCATAATCCTGTACCCCCAAGTGTCCAGCGTCATTACTGTTCCCCCCAAGTGTCAGCGGTCAATTTCCAGCCCCCCAAGTGTCCAGCGTCATATCCTGGCCCCCCAAGTGTCATGCTTATCCTGCCCCCCCAAAGTGTCAGTGGGTCCATTATCTGCCCCCCAAGTGTCAGTGTCATTAATCCTGTCCCCCCAAGTGTCAGCGTCCATTATCCTGCCCGCCAATGTCAGCCGACATTATCCCTGCCCCCAAGTGTCAGCGTCATAGCCTGCCCCCCAATTGTCACGTCATTATCCTCCCCAAGTGGTCAGCGTCATTATCCTGCCCCCAAGTGGTCAGCGACATATCCTGTCCACCCATGTGTCAGCTTCATTATCCTCGCCCCCCAAGTGGTCAGTAACATTATCCTGCCCCCAAGTTTCAGCCACATTATCCCTGCTCACCAAGTGTCAGCGTCATACCTCTGCCTCAATGTCAGAGTCATTATCCTGCCCTTGCCCCCCAAGTGTCAGCGTCATTATCCATTTCCCCTAAGTTGTCATGGTCATTATCCTGTCCCCAAGTGTGCATGTCATTATCTGTCCCCCAAGTGTCATCGTCATTATCCGGCCCCCAATTGCAGCGTCATTTCCTATACCCCAAGTGCCAGCGTCATTATCCTGCCCCCTCCAAGTGTCACGTCATTATCCTCTCCCCAAGTGTCAGCGCATTATCTGTCCCCCAAGTGTCAGTGTCATTATCCTGTCCCCCCAGTGTCAAGTGTACATTATCCAGTCCCCCCAAGTGTCTGCGTCATTATCCTGTCCCCCAATGTCAGCGTCATTATCCTGCCCCCCAAGTGTCACAGTCATTATCCTGCCCCCAAGTGTTATGTCATTATCCTGCCCCCAAGTGTCCAGTGTCATTATCCTGCCCTCAAGTGTCAGCCTCAATATCCTGCCCCCCAAGCGTCAGCGCAGTATCCTGGCCCCCAAGTAGTCAGCATCATTATCCCAGCCCCAAGTGTCAGTGATCATTACCGCCACCCCAAGTGTTAGTGTCATTTTCCTGCCCCCCAAGTGTTAGTGTCATTATCCTGCCCCCAAGTGTCATCGTCATTATCCTGCCCCCCAAGTGTCAGCGTCATTATCCTGCCTCCTGATGCTGTTTTGTCTCCCTGCTTTTGTTTTCTTGTAGAAATTGTCTCCCCCACAGTCACAGGTGCCCAAGGTCAAGGTGAAAAGCTCCCCTCTTATTGAGAAACTTCAGGTAAGTAGTATTCTGTATAACAGATAAGCAGCAAGCACCATGCTGGTATAAACTGGGGATCTCCTGTATATAGTGATATGGTACATGCTGGTATAACCTGGGGATCTCCTGTACATAGTGATTTGGAGCAGCTGGTATAACCTGGGATCTCCTGTAAAAAGTGGATATGGAGCATGCTGCTATAACATGGGGATCTCCGTATATAGTGATATGGAGCATGCTGTATAACCTGGTGGATCTCCTGTATATAGTGATATGGATCAGCTGGTAAAACCTGGGGATCTCCTGTACATAGTGATTATGGAAGTATGCTGGTATAACCTGCGTATCTCCTGTATAAGTGATACTGGACAGCTGGTATAACCTGGGGATCTCCTGAATATAGTGAATATGAGCATGCTGGGTATAACCTGGGGATCTCTGTATATAGTGAAATGGAGCATGCTGTACACCATGTGGATCTCCTGTATATAGTGATATTGAGCATGCTGGTATAAAACTGGGGATCTCCTGTATAAAGTGATATGGAGGCAATGCAGGTATAACCTGGGGATCTCCTGTAAACAGTGATATGGCAATGCTGGTATAACCTGGGGATCTCCTGTATATAGTGATATGGGGCATAGCTGGTATTAACCTGGGGATCTCCTTGTATAGTGATATGGAGCATGCTGGAAACCTGGGCCCGCTCTCCTGTATATATGATTATGGAGCCATCTGGTATACACTCTGGGGATCTCCTTATATAGTGGATATGGAGCATGCTGGTATACTACCTGGAGATTCTCCTGTATATAGTGATATGGAGCAACGCTGGTATAACCTTGAGATCTCCTGTAATATAGTGATATATCATGCTGGTATAACCTGGGGGCACCTCTCACCGTTAATATGTGATATGGAGGCATGCTGGTATAACACCCTGGGGATCTCCTGTAAATTGATATGAGCATGCTGGTATAACACCTGGGAACTCCTGTATGCGGTAGTGATATTGGAGCATACAGGGTATAACCTTTGGGGATCACCTGTATATATGATATGGAGACGCTGGTATAACCTGCAGATCTCCTGTGTATAGTGATATGGAGCATGCTGGTATAACTGGATCTCCTGTATATATCGATATGGGAGCATGCTGGTGTAACCTGGGATCTCCTGTATATAGTGATATGGAGCTTGGCGTATACACCTGGGATCTCCAATATATATGATAGGGGCAAGCTGGTATACACCTGGGGATCTCCCTGTATATAGTTGATATGGAGCACGCTGGTATAAACCTGACAGATCTCCTGTGTAAAGTGATATGGAGCATGCTGGTATAACCTGGGGATCCTCCTTATATAGTGATATGGAGCATGCAGGTATAACCTGGCAGATCTCACTGTGATATGATATGGAGCAATGCTGGTGTAAAACCTGGGGACTCCTGTATATAGTATATGGAGCATGCTGTGTAACCTGGGGATCTCCTGTATATAAGTGATATGGAGCATGCAGGTATAACCTGGTGTTCTCCTGTATATAGTGAATATGAGCATGTCTGGTATAACCTGGGATCTCCTGTATATAGTGATATGGGAGCATGCTGGTATAACGACCCTTGGGATCTCCGGTATATAGTGATAGGGCGCATGCTGGTATAAACCTGGGCCCCTCCTGTATAAAGTGTATATGAGCATTCTGGAAAACCTGGGGGATCTCCTGTATATAGTGAAATTGAGAATTCTGGTATAACCTGGGGATCTCCTGTATATAGTGATATGGGGCCATGTCCGTATAACTGGGGATCTCCTGTAAATAGTGATATGGAGCGATTCTGTGTTGTTAACCTGGATCTCCTGTAAACATGTGATATGGAGATGCTGGTATCACCTTGTGTTTCTCCCTGTATATAGTGATATGGACATGCTGCTGGTGTAACCTGGGGATCACCTGTATATAGTGATATGACATGCTGGTATAACCTGTGGCATCTCTGTATATAGTGAAAGGGGGGGGGAGCATGATGGTATAACCTGGGGATCCTCCTATAATATAGAGATATGCCGCTGCAGGTATAACCTAGGGGATCTCCTGTAAAAAGTGATTATGGACAAGCTGGTAAATACCTGGGGAATCTCCTTTATATAGTGGATAAGGACATGCAGCTCAATAAACCTGGGATCTCCTGTATATAGCGATATGGAGCATGCAGGTATAACCTGGGAATCTCCTGTATAATAGTGACATATGGAGCATGCAGGTAAAAACCCTGGGAATCTCCTGTATATATGATATGGAGCATGCTGTATAAACCTGCAGTATCTCCTGTATAAGTGATATGGAGCATGCAGGTAATAACCTGCATATCTCCTGTATATAGTGATATGGAGCATGCTGCTATAACCTGGGGATCTCCTGTATATAGTGATATGGAGCATGCTGCTATAACCTGGGGATCACTAAGCCCATTATGATTTTCCTCTGTTTCCAGGCTAACTTGGCCTTTGCTCCTGCATCACTTCTCCCAGGACCATCCCCAAAGAGTCCTGGATTGAAACCCATGGCCTCTCCGTGGTGCACTCCTCCATCCACCCCCAGCAGCCCTGGTGTCCAGTCACATTCCAGTAACACAGACGAGTCACCAGTGAGTTTTGAACAACCTCCAGAGGGCAGTCATCTCCAGAGCTACACGAAGGTAATGTCTGTATAATGAGTAGTATAGGAAATTATTATAACCGTCATCATCTACTGAAAGGGAACCTGTCACATAGATTATGCCCCCCTTGCTGAGGGCAGCACAAGCCAGTGTCAGACCTGCTATTTCCAGCGCTGTGTCCCTTATTCTGTAAGGTGCAGAAGACTTTTATATACACTACTCACAAAAGGTATATTCAGCTTTTGGTTGAAATTTTAGGATGAACATAAAATTTCTTAAATGAGCTGATCTCTCCCCTTTAGATGCACAGGTGCAACTGTTTCAGTACTTTTTGCACAACAAGGAGCTTAATGGCAAAATTCCCAACAGGTATTTAATCCCTGAATCACTCAATACATTTAGGGGATCAATGTGAATTGGGATTTAAACCGTCCTCCTCATCCTGCTGTTCTCATTGTGACATCATGAGACCAAGACAACATCTTACAATGTACAACAGAACCTGACAAGTACCTGACCTGGCCCAGACGATGATGCCTGTGCCTGGTGGTGTGGTCAGGTCATCTAGCACACAGACCAGTTACAAATGCTGTGATGTGACACTTGGTGCCTCTCACCTCCCATAAACCTGCCTGAGTTTGTGTAACATTCATCCATCCGGCTCCCGCAGGCATTCGTTACCATGAATGCGCTCATCCAGTGTGTGATGGAGACAGAGGACGTCCACTTCTTTGTCTTTCTGTGACTCTTCCAGTCTGTATATTGTATCAGACGGATATGCCATATGCCATACAGTATGGCAGCATCATCTACTGATACTATATGGTGCAGTTATGTGTACAGCATGGCAGCATCATCTACTGATACTATATGGTGCAGTTATGTGTACAGCATGGCAGCATCATCTACCAGATACATATGTCGCAGTATTGTACAGCAATGGCAGCATCATCTACTATACAATAAGTGCAGTTATGTGTACAGCATGGCAGCATCATCTACTGATACTATATGGTGCAGTTATGTGTACAGCATGGCAGCATCATCTACTGATACTATATGGTGCAGTTATGTATACAGCATGGCAGCATCATCTACTGATACTATATGGTGCAGTTATGTGTACAGCAGGGCAGCATCATCTACTGATACTATATGGTGCAGTTATGTGTACAGCATGGCAGCATCATCTTCTGATACCTTATGGTGCAATTAGTTATCTGTGCAGTATGGCAGCATCATCTTCTAATAGTGTATGGTGCAGTTATGTGTACAGTATAGCAGCAGCATCTACTGATACTATATGGTGCAGTTATGTGTACAGCATGGCAGCATCATCTACTGATGCTTTATGGTGTAGTTATGTGTACAGCATGGCAGCATCATCTACTGATACTGTATGGTGTAGTTATGTGTACAGCATGGCAGCATCATCTACTGATACTGTGTGGTGCCGTTCGTTATGTGTACAGTATGACAGCATAATCGACAGATACTGTGTGGTGCAGTTATGTGTACAGCATGGCAGCATCATCTACTGATACTATATGGTGCAGTTAGTTGTGTACAGTATGGCAGCATCATCTACTGATACTGTCTGGTGTAGTTATTTGTGTACAGTATAGCAGCATCATCTACTGATACTGTATGGTGTAGTTATGTGTACAGCATGGCAGCATCATCTACTGATACTGTATGGTGTAGTTATGTGTACAGCATGGCAGCATCATCTACTGATACTGTATGGTGTAGTTAGTTGTGTACAGTATAGCAGCATCATCTACTGATACTGTATGGTGTAGTTATGTGTACAGCATGGCAGCATCATCTACTGATACTGTATGGTGTAGTTATGTGTACAGCATGGCAGCATCATCTACTGATACAGAAAGGTGCAGATATGTTACCAGCATGGCAGCATCATCTACTGATACTATATGGTGCAGTTAGTTGTGTACAGTATGGCAGCATCATCTTCTGATACTGTGTGGTGCCGTTCGTTATGTGTACAGTATGACAGCATAATCGACAGATACTGTGTGGTGCAATTAGTTATGTATACAGTATGGCAGCATCATCTACAGATACTGTGTGGTGCAGTTATGTGTACACCATGGCAGCATCATCTTCTGATACTGTATAGTAACATTATGTAGTATATAAGAGTACTGATTGTGTCTATGGAGTGGATGTGAATCTATGTATATTTGTGTGCACAGCGCCTGTTCACACCAATATGCTATATATGTATCTGGCAGGAAAATCCTTCTAATGTTCTGCAACTTTCTATATACTATCACTGTTTCAAGATCTCGGCTTGCTTGCAGTGAAAAAAAATGGCTGGAAACCCATAGTAGCCTGTTCCTGTTCACACAGCAGATGAGTTTATTACAATATGTCAAATGCTGTGTATAGTTTATCCAGGGGCCCAACCAAGCCGTCATCTGACTGGTGCATGACTTCTCTGTTCACTTCTATCTAAGTGACTCAAACCGAGAAAAGTCTAATTTAAGGGATTTTCCACTTGAATGCAGACAGAACTTAAATCGGTGCAAAATGCAAAAATCCCTAAAACTTCCTCTTTCTCCCTTTTGATCCATAAAAGACTTTTTTTTTAATTGCTGCACATTTTCCTTGAAAATATTGTGCGGCTTGGACAACCCTGCAGACCCTCGTCCTCCAACAGCCGACCACAGTGATTGTACACTGCAGCTCTGCTTGTTCTGATTGGCTTCTGTGTGAAGGCACAAGCCCACCACCAGCTCAGCAGAAAGTAATGCTGTAAGGTAATTCTGCAATTTTACCACAACATGTAGGTGTCACCAGTCTCGTTACAAATAGTAGGTAATGACATAGGGTGACATGTCCCAACACGCCATCCCCAGTTTTTTTGTCTATTTTGCGCCAAAACCACTTTTGACGCCATATTCTGGTTGTAAATGACTGGGTCATAATACAACCAAAACTAGGCGCATTATACGCCGGGCACTGACACTTCTTGTAATGCGCCTAAATATGGTGCACTGTGGGCGCCCCGCGTCACGAAATCGCCTAATGAGGCGCCTTACATAGTTACTGCGCCTCCGTCGGGCAGTCCGCCTCGATAGGCACATTACATATACTACCAATGGTATGCTATGCGCCGCGAGTTGCGCAATGCGCCTTTTTTGGCACATTAAGTTTTCTATGCAAGGTATACCGGACGCCAGATTTTTGAAAGGATCGGACTTTCTGGTGCACTTTACACTGATTTAATGCTCCTAAAACTGCATGAAACCCACATTTCGTCTGACATGTCGCCCTAAATTTTCTTTCTCCGCCATTCTTTTTTATTTTTTTTTTTTACAACTTGAAGCACTGCTGATCTGATTGCTACTGTTTGAAGGCACAGCCCACGTCCCAGCACAGAGAAAGTAAATGCTGTAAGGTAATTCTGCAATTTTACCACAACCTGTAGGTATCACCGTACAGCTATAACCGAGATCTCTGTTTAGCGCCACAGAGATCTGTATATACAAATGAGCAGGAAGCTTAGTAGAAAAACAAAGCGCAAGAAAGCATTAAAGGGGTTGTCCTGCTACAAAGAATAGCTTTCAAAATGTAGGGAACACTTAAAGGGGTTTTGCCACAATCTCATTTCATACCTCCAGCCATCAGCTCTTCGCTCTGGTAGCTCAGAAGGGGGCGTGAGTGATTATGTTTGAATTGCATATCATGTGACCCAGCAGGATGACATCCCCAGGCTTTCCTCTCTGTATCAAAGAAAGGTATGTTTAGAAATTACAGAGGTACAAGTAGTTACACTGTAGCCTAGAGGTAATGATTTTTACCTCCCGAAAGAAGGGTCTTATGTTCAAATCCCTGCAGGAACCAAACCCGTGGATTTTTTTTTCTTTATCAATACACATAGATCATTGAGGTTCCTTTTTTAATTTATTTGCACTGTTTCGCTAATTAATAAGGAGTATAGGGGACAGGAGTAGAATGACAACACCTGGAGGTTGAACACTCAGGAGCTGCCTGAGAGGAAAGGTGATGTCTGGGCATGTGCGACCAGGACTGAGGAGCTCGCAGCCCTGGTCGTATCCCCTGGAGACGAGCTGTAAACAATGGCTCACTAAAAGGGCAGCTAAAGCAAAAACGGTGCAAAATTTTTAATAAGGATGAATGGTGAAAATGTTTATTATTTAATTTGCAAGCTTCCCACGTCAATTTTACTTCGTGGCAAAACCCCTTTAATGAAGACGTTTTCCAAATATATTGCTTTGTTCATTGTTTTTTGTTAAGGAGCTACAAGTGATTTTATCACCTTCTGTGCTCTCTCGGGTTCCCCAAGTGACCGACCTGTGTACTCCCCCCCCCCCCAGCGGTTTGTTCTATATGATAGCAGGGAGTGATGTCATCACACAGGTCACAGCACAGAACTCCAGACAGTGAGAGCTTGTTTGTTATCTGATCTTTCAGACAAAAGACAGTAATTTCTACTGTTTACATTAGCTCAGAAGCTTCTCAGGACCTCAGAGAAGGTAATTTATCTAATCTAGACTAATAAACATAATAAACAGAGAAGTCTGAATACACAGAGCTCATATGCTAATTACAGACAGCTTGACCAGGAAGTGACAGAGCAAAGCAGCATTATTTCATTCATGCATCCTATGAAATTATGAGATGAGACAACCCCTTTAAAGCATTCAAACCAGTTTGTACTAATAAAAAAAAGCAAAATGTACCTGTTCAGGATGAAGGTAAACGAACCGGTCACTAACTGGTTAAAATAAATTATAGTAATCATAATATGAAATGCTAAATCGACATGCGATGTACAGACCCAACCTAATTTAAAGGGACACTTTCATCAGAAAGGATTAGTTTTGCTAAAACCAATATTCCTTGAAAACTTTTTTTATTCAGAATTTTTGGAGCTTTTTTTATTTTATTTTGGTCCTATGCAATTAAAAATTACATATAAAATCTTGTCTATTTCTAGCTGTGATGGTAAAGGGCTAAAACTCCTAAATGGCAGAACAGACTAATCTCACTTTACTGCAGCTGTTGCTTATCTCTATGTAGTCTGTTACAAATAGTAGGTAAGGGTGCTTTCACAGCTGATGATTTGTTACAGTGTTACTAGAAAAAAGTTTACAAGTAAACTTGTAAAGTTTGAAGATTTTATATATAATTCGGTTGCCTCACATATTTTTTCTAGTATTTATGTAATTGGGAATTGGAGAATCCCTATCATAGCAACCTTGAACAAACGCGTTGAAATAGGGATAACAAATATCCTCGTATATGGATTTGTTACAGTGTATCATTCTAAGGCTGTTTCACCCAGCGCAGTTTTGGTGCAGTTTTAACTGCGCTCCAATTAAACTGCCTTTATTCGCAGCAAGCTTCTTTCAGTTGTCTAAATTGTTCAGAAAGGTGTTTCAAGTAAGTAATCAATGACTGTGTTTGAAGATTTGTGGATTACAAACACACTAATTGATTACTCACTTTCCAAACCATTTAGATAAGTGAAAGAAGCTTGCTGATAATAATGCAGTTTAATTTGAGTGCAGTTAAAACTGCAGAAAAAACTCCGGTGAAAAACCCAATGACAAATGATCGTCAATGATCTTGGCAGGGAGAATTTAAAAATTAGACTAGACTGCTAGAGCGATGGCAAGAGCAATAAATGGAGGGATAATGGGTTAATTGTTTTTTTGCACTGGGGAGAGTTTTTAGCTTTCTTTACACTTATCAGTGTGATAACACTTACACTTCTATCAGGTCTAGCTGACAACACTTACACCGTCAAGCGATCCTCTTTCTGCTGTGCTATCGGAGCTCAAAGAGGGGAAGTCAGGGAGACAAACCATGAAGTCATGTACATAGGGGTACTTTCAAAAATTCTGTGTAAAAAATAAATAAATAAATAAATAAAAATTCTAAATAAAAAAAAAATAATCCCGAGCATTTTCCCTTTCTTAATATCCCATGCCCCATTAGGGTAAGGGGGGTAGACTTTTTTGTATAAGTGAAGCTCCCAAATGTTTGATTGAAAAATTTTGGGAAGCAACTTTTATCCCACCAACATAAAGTGGTCCCCCGGTACAAGAGGTTAGGCTATGGAAACCTCACGCCTTGTCTCACGCCCAAAACGGAACCCCTTTGACCACATAGGGGAAACCAGGGGATGTTTATTGTTTCTACAAGACTTTAGGATTACACAGTAGGTTGGATTGCGGGTATGCTTGGGAAACCCCTTTGCCCTTGTGTGTTTTTGTTTTGTGTCCCCCCCCTGTCTTGGTTTGTCTATGATGTAATTTCTTCTTTGTTTTAAAGGGGCTGTCAGTTGCAGTTATCTAGGGTGCTTACTAAGACGGCTCTCAAGCCTCGTGTTTTATAACAGCAGTTATTGGAAAAATTTTGAAATCATTGCTTTTGGGGGTACACCTAAGTATTCATCGTGAAAGCTCAAGTGTATTTCTGTTTAAAAGCCCGCGGGCTTTAAGGTAAAAAATTTCAATTTAAAAAAAAAAAAAAAAAAAAAATAATCCATATTATAGTCACATATTGCCTATTTTAAAAGAGAAAAATGTGTGGTATGACCCCTTTTTTAAAAAAAATTTTAAAGAAATTTTAAAATTTTAAAACCAAACAATATAAAAACCCATTTTTTTTCTAGGGCCCACAAGAGGCTCCCTAAAGCGTAGACCTCCCAGCCGGAGGTTTAGAAAATCCCAATCCGACATGGATTTTGACATTGAAACGAGCAACGCGACTGCTAAAGAGAATGGAGAGAAATCGGACGAGGGCGACGTTGCTGTGAGGGACAAGGAAGACGGAGACGCTTTACCAGTGGCAGAAAATTCACCACCTGAGACTGGGGCCAAGACAGCGGAGAGCCAAAAAAGTAACCAGGAAGAGCCTGCCGAGCCGGAGCAGGTCTCGGGGGAGGCCCTTGCAAAGGAGGGCGCTAAACCCGATGAAGAAGAGGAGAAACCGGGCACCGGTGAGACAGAGACGCCGGACGCAGAACAGGAGAAGAACCAAGATCCGGGAGACGGGCAAGACAAGGAGAAGAGCAATGAGCAAAGCAAGTCCGATGGGGATGTAAGTGGATAATAGACACCTGTACTCATACTTGCCCAGCTCCAAGACCTGTAATCTGGGATATTATAATCCCATCTTTGGGTGTGCCCCGAACATGGCCGAAAGTGTCCCCAAACCACCCAGGAATACCCCCAAAACAGGCTTGGACTGGCCCACAAGGAAGCAAGGGAAACCCCCAGTAGACCTCTGGGTATGGTGGGCCTCTGATGCTGCTTTTTACAGGGAGAAAGGGAGAGTAGAAAGCAAGAGTCTTAGTTCAAGGGTCATGGGCAGTCATATAAAATAGCTGTAGAATGGGCCCTCAGAAACAACTACACTGATGTGCCCCAAGAATCATCTCCATTGTTGGGCCCTAAGAATCAACTCCACTGGTGGCCCCAAGAATACTTTCCACTGGTGGACCCAAGATTCAACTCCACTAGTAGGCCCTAAGAATAAACTCTACTGTGGACCTTAAATATCAACTTCACTGGTGGGGGCCCAAGAATCAACTCCACTGGTGGGTCCCAAGAATCAATTCCACCTGTGGGCCCCAAAGAATCAACTCCACTGGTGGGGCCCATGGATCAATTCCACCTGTGGGCCCCAAGAATCAACTCCACTGGTGGCCCCAAGAATCAACACCACTGGTGGGCCGCAAGAATCAGCTCCACTGGTGGGCCCCACGAATCATCTCCACTGGTGGCCCCAAGAATCAGCTCCACTGGTGGGCCCCAAGAATCAGCTCCACTGGTGGGCCCAAGAATCAGCTCCACTGGTGGATCAAAGAATCAGCTCCACTGGTGGGCCCCAAGAATCAACTCCACTGGTGGCCCCAAGAATCCTCTCCACTGGTGGAACCCAAGAATCAACTCCACTGGTGGGCCCCAAGAATCAACTCCACTGGTGGGCCCCAAGAATAATTTCCACTGGTGGACCCCAAGAATCAACTCCACTGGTGGACCCCAAGAATCAACTCCACTGGTGGACCCCAAAAATCAACTCCACTGGTGGGCCCCAAGAATCAACTCCACTGGTGGCCCCAAGTATCAACTCCACTGGTGGGCCCCAAGAATAATTTCCACTGGTGGGCTCCAAGTATCAGCTTCACTGGTGGGACCCAGTCCGACACTGCCCTAAAATGGCAACTTTCAGGCAAGGTTTGCAAAACTCCTGCCTTTCCAAGACATTCCTGGAAGAATCTAGAGTGTTAGCACATTTTTTCTGCCCCCTAGAGTGTGTAAATTATAATAAGTATAATAATATAGACCAGGGCTGGGACAAGGCATTTTGGTGCCTTTGGCAAATAGGGCAGATGCCGACCTTCTCCTAAAAAAAAATAAATTCATTAATTAAAATCCCTGGCCCTGATCTAACACACTGCACCCTCCTCCGTTAGGTGAAAAGGGTAAAAAACACAATTGTGCCATCTTTTTTTGGCGATGTGGCATAACTTACGTTATCTTTGTTCTGCGGATCACTACGATTACAATGATTTTTTTTTATTTTTATTTGCAGCAGCATTTTCTGAGATAATTTTTTTTTATGTCTCCAGAAGCCCTTCATTTGAGGTCTTGTATTTTGTGGAATGAAGTGCTGTTTTCATTGGCACCAACTTCAAATATCTGTGAATTCTTGATCAAATTTTATTCCAATATTTGATTCTTTGGGCCACCAGTGCAGTTGTTTTTCGAGTCCCACCAATGAAGTTGATTCTTGGGGCCACCAGTGGAATTGTTTTTCGAGTCCCACCAATGGAGTTGATTCTTGGGGCCCACCAGTGGAGTTGATTCTTGGGAGCCCACCAGTGGAGTTGTTTTTTGAGCCGCACCAATGGAGCTGATTCTTGGGGCCCACCAGTGGAGTTTTTTTTCGAGTCCCACCAATGGAGCTGATTCTTGGGGCCTACCAATGGAGTTGATTCTTGGGGCCTACCAATGGAGTTGATTCTTGGGGCGCACCAGTTGAGTTATATTTCGCGTTCCACCAATGGAGTTGATTCTTGTGGCCCACCAGTGGAGTTGTTTTTCGAGTCCCACCAAAGGAGTTGATTCTTGGGGCCTACCAGTGGAGTTGATTCTTGGGGCGCACCAGTGGAGTTGATTCTTGGGGCGCACCAGTGGAGTTATTTTTCGGGTTCCACCAATGGAGCTGATTCTTGTAGCCCACCAGTGGAGTTGTTTTTCGAGTCCCACCAATGGAGTTGATTCTTGGGGGCCACCATTGGAGTTGATTCTTGTGGGCCACCAGTTTAGTTGTTTTTCGAGTCCCACCAATGGAGTTGATTCTTGGGGCCCACTCTATAGCAACTGTACATTAGGGTAAAGGTGCTGGACTGGCCAAACATGTCTCCAGACCTAAACCCTATTGAGCATCTGTGGGGCATCCTTAAACAGTAGGTGGAGGAGCGCAAGGTCTCTAACATCCACCAGCTCCGTTATGTCGTCATGGAGGAGGGAAGAGGATTCCAGTGGCTGCAACCTGTGAAGCTCTAGTGACCTCCATGCCCAAGAGAGTTAAGGCAATGCTGGAAAATAATGGTGAGCACACAAAATATTGACACTTTGGGCACAATTTGTCCATTGTCACTTAGGGGTGTCCTCACTTTTCTTGTCACTTAGGGGTGTTCTCACTTTTGTTGTCACTCAGGGGTGTACTCACTTCTGTTGTCACTCAGGGGTGTCCTCACTTTTGTTGCCAGTGGTTTAGACATTGACTGTGTGTTGAGTTATTTTGAGGACACACTAAATTTACACTGTTAGGGTATGTTCACACGGCGTATTTGTGGCTCGCATTTCACCACGTATTTGCGCTTTATACGTGGCGAAATGCGCGCCGCAATTACGGTTATTCATAGCTTCCATCGAGAGCTATGAATTACACGATCGTATCGTATGCCTGGGGAGAGAAGTGACATGTCAATTGTTCATGGTGCTTACGCGTGCTTCCAAAACACCTGGCGTATTGGGGCACGTACTGTACGCCCCCGAATACGCCATGTGAACATACCCTTATAGAAGCTGTACACTGACGACTTTACATTGTATCAAAGTGTCAGATCTTCAGTGTTGTCCCATGAAAAGATAGAATACAATATTTACACAAATGTGAGGGGTGTACTTACTTTTGTGACATACTGTACTACCTATATATCTACCTAATCAGGAACCCATTTACCTACCAAATGGGGGCCTAACCTATCTACCCAATGGGAGACTTACCTACCTAAAGTGGGTTTTAGGGTAACGGGTTTTATTCCGTAATAGTATGTCGTATCGCCCGGTTACTTTTGTGAGATACTGTAGGTAGTAACAAAAAAACAATCATCATGGACATGCCCTTTAATAATGTTTGGACAATCCTTTCTCTGACATTGTAGCCCATGCCCCAATAGCTGATCTCTGTTCTCCCCAATACTGTGATCTGTTGGTAATGTCAGGGTAAATACTTATATTCCTGCTCTACCATTTCCAATCATAGCTTACGCTGCAGCTCTGCTTCTTCTGATAGGCTACTTGGAATAAGCACAAGCCCACCAGAAATCTGTCGCTTTTATGAGAGAGGTGCATAGTCAGGCTGGAATTGAATGGTGCTCTGCACCTCAGCTCCGTACTAAGGAGGATCATAGACGCCCATTAATTTCTGCGGGCGCCATGTAATGAGCACATTACTATCTAACCCACTGAGGACCCCCAAAACAGCTCACCATAGCTAGACCTGCAATATGATATATATGTCATTTGTAATTGTGAGATAATCTACATTACCCATTTCCATCTTGTAGGATAAACCTGAAAAGTGAAGAAAACGACCAAGAGAAAAATCACAGGCCTTGACCAGCGGACTAGGACGGCTGCCATGTTTGTGCATAGAGGATCCAGAGGTCTGATCCCGGATGGCGTCCCTCCTCACAGCAGCACTGCCGGCATCAGCGCGACCGGGAGAATTCCTACAGATATCAGATCCATAATAGTCATGTCAATGTGCAGGGTAACAGTCCATACCATGTGTATATATGTGACATACAGATCAGTGTATAGGACGGGCGGCACTACAGTGGCTGTACAACTACCAGTCCCAGCGTGTCCTGACAGCTGAACGCTGCTGGGAGTTGTAGTATTAGAACCAATATTAATATATTTATGGTGATAGATATTTTACGTATAAATTATATGATGTGCCTCACTGCAGCAGTCATTCACAGTCACTTTTATCAGAAAAAAACTTTGTCCCTTTAAAAAAAAAAATAAAAAAAAATCCTTGAGTTATTCTGTTTTTGGAAAAGTTGAGTGACAAATAATATGGCCGCCACTTCTGACCCTACAAGATACTCCAGACTCCTATGTCCTGCTATCACTTGGCTCACCGGCTGGCCTGGACGCTGGAAAGGATTGGAGAAACCCAATAGGGCCACCACGTCTGACCCGACACGATACTCCAGACTTCTATACCTTGGCTAATCTGCTGTTCTGGACTCTGGAAAAGATGAGTGACAACCAATATGGCTGCCACTTCTGACCCTACAAGATACTCCTATATCCTCCTATAACTTGGCTAATCTGCTGTTCTGGACTCTGGAAAAGATGAGTGACAACCAATATGGCCACCACTTCTGAGCCTACAAGATACTCCAGACTCCTACATCCTGCTATAACTTGGCTAAACTGCTGTTCTCTGGAAAAGATGAGTGACAACCAATATGGCCGCCACTTCTGACCCTACAAGATACTCCAGACTTCTATAACTTGGCTAATCTGCTGTTCTCTGGAAAAGATGAGTGACAACCAATATGGTTGCCACTTCTGAGCCTACAAGATACTCCAGACTCCTATATCCTCCTATAACTTGGCTAACCTGCTGTTCTCTGGAAAAGATGAGTGACAACCAATATGGCCACCACTTCTGACTCTACAAGATACTCCCGACCCCTATAACTTGGCTAACCTTCTGTTCTGGACTCTGGAAAAGATGGATGACAACCAATATGGCCGCCACTTCTGACCCTACAAGATACTCCAGACTTCTATAACTTGGCTAACCTGCTGTTCTGGACTCTAGAAAAGATGGGTGACAACCAATATGGCCGCCACGTCTGACCTCAAAACATATCCCAGACTCCCAGGCACAAACATAGTGGATACTTTTTGCTATGTTTTCATAACCAGATTTTGATGCTAATTCTCCATTTGTGTGGGCCTTAAAGGTGGTCCAGATACAAAAATATGGCATTGTTGCCCATAGCAACCAATCAGCCCCCAGTTTACACTGCACTGAAAATTGATGGGACATGGCCTCTGGTTGCTATAGGCAATGTCTGTGTAAATGGAGCCTAAAGCTGGGCAAAAAATGCATATTCCCAAACCAAAAAAATTCCTCCTGACCCCCTATACCAAATTGAAAGGGGTTTCCAAAACAGGTTAGAAATTCCCGTTTTGAAAAACAAAATGCCCCCCCCCCCCATTATAAAGGAAACAAACCCGAAAATTTTTTTCAGCAGAGTCAAACCCCGCTTGTAGTTGGGTTTCCCCTTTAAATAAAATTTAAAAATAAAAAGATTTTAAAAAAAAGGGTTAAAATTTTCCCTTTTCCGCCAAAGGGTTTCCCCTGTCAGAAATCTGGAGGACTGGACCCAGTCGCCATGTTCTCGTTCCCCTGTTCTGTTCATTGATGTCTCATTTAAAAAACATAAATAAAAAACCCCGCTGGGGTGACCCCCGGCCGCTTTACTGTTTTTCTATGGGATCACTTAAAAGATATAAACCAACCCCCCTGAACGGTTTTTTTTTGAGGGCCCTATTCCAAAGGGGGGGCCCATACTTTTGTATTAGTGGACGAATGGTCGCTTCCCAGGTCCCCTTTAAAAATCAAAAAAAGGGTTTTAACACCAAAAAATTTGGAAAAATTTGGGGGCCAAACAATTGTTTTGGGCTTTTGGGCCAGGGGGCGATCGAAAATTTTTTTACTTGATTTTTGTTTCTTTAAAAAACTTTATTATTTTCAACGTGCTCGTGGACAAAACCCCGATTTAGGGGAAAAAAAGCCCCATCCCAAAGTCCGATTTCTTATAACATAATATAGCCCCCATTTTTCACAAAGGGGCCGCCAAATTTTTTAACACGGTCAGTACCCTACAAAACCCCGTCTTTCCCCCCATTTTTGTGGGCCCCAAACTCCTTTTTCCCCTCTTCTCCCCTCTTTTGGAAAAAACCCAAACTCATACTTTTTCTTTTCCAACCCTTTTGGACCCATCCCCCTACTTTTCTTCTCCCCTCCCCTTTTGAAACCCCGGCTCAACTTTTTTCCTTCTCCCAAACTTGGGAACCCCTCCCCATACTTCCTTCTCCATCTTTTGGGCCCCAAACCCCATATTCTCATTCTCCATCCTTGTGGAACCCCCGTCTCCCTTACTTCTCCCTTTTCCATCTTGTGGACCCAGTCTCATACTTTTTTTTTCTTTCCCTCTTGGGGAAAACCCAGTTTCCCTACCCTTCCCCTTTTCCCCCCTCTGTGGAACCCCTCCCCATACTTCTCTTCCCCCTTTTTCTGGACCCAAATCTCCCCAACTTCTCTTCAAAAACTTTTGGACCCTGTCTCAAACTTCTCTTTACCATCTTGTTTGGAAACCCCGTCACCAAAACTTTTCTTCTCCATCTTGTGGACCCAGTCTCATACTTCTCTTCTCCATCTTGTGGACCCAGTCTCATACTTCTCTTCTCCATCTTGTGGACCCAGTCTCATACTTCTCTTCTCCATCTTGTGGACCCAGTCTCATACTTCTATTCTCCATCTTTTGGAACCCCCGTCTCATACCCTTCCCCTTCCCCCATCCCTTTTGGACCCAGTCTCATAAATTCTCTTCCTCCAACTTTTGGACCCAGTCTCCCTACTTCTCTTCTCCTTTTTGTGGCCCGTCCAACTTTTCTTCCCCCACTTGTGGAACCCCGTCTCAAACTTCTCTTTTCCCATCCCTTTGGGCCCGTCTCCAAATTCTCTTTCTCCATCTTGTGGAAAACCCTCCCAAAATTTTACTTCTCCATTTGGGGACCCAGTCTCATACTTTACTTCTCCATCTTGGGGACCCAGTCTCATACTTTACTTCTCCATCTTGGGGACCCAGTCTCATACTTTACTTCTCCATCTTGTCCAGGTTGGATTTGCTAACTGTTCAGGGAAAAATTTTATTAAAATCAAACTGACCATTTTGAGACATATTACAATAAAAAAAAAAGGGGAAAATTCTAGGGAAATTGCCGCCCCGACAACCCCCCATTCAAGGAATGGTTTTCTAAGGCAGTTGTGTCCAAAAAAACCAAACCAACTGGGGCCCAAAAGCAGGCAAAAAAGGTACCCCAAAGGGAGAGTTTCTGGGAGATGTTTTGGGTATATCGAAGCCTAGAAATGCTGAAGGAAAAGGAAAATTAAAAACGTTGTTGGTAACCCTTATGCTATGGAGCCCCTTTTTAGTCCTTTGAATTTTTTTACAAACCCTTTGGGCCACAAAAAAAGGGTGGCCCACCTTTTGTAAAACAACTGGTTTTTTTTCACCAATTTACTCCCTAAATTTTAAAAACCCCAAAAAAATTTAAAACCTTCCCTCTTTTTTCCTCAAGAAATTTGGGTCTAAAAAAAAAAAAAACGCCATAAGGAAAATTTTTTTCCTCTCCGGTTTTCAACCCCCCCCCGTTAGGACACGATCTCTGTTTTGCCTGTTTTATTTTTTATTTTTCAAATTTTTTGCCTCTTAAAATTTTCTACATTAGCTGTTTTTAAAAAAATGGGAAAGAAATTTCGTTGGGGCGGGGAAAAACGAAATTCCCTGTGTGGATCTGTGTAGAACGTGTCCCCGACTGTAAATTATAAATAAAAAGCAAAATTTTTAAAAAGCTGGGCCCCAATTTTTTTCCCCCCCATTACCCCCCCCATAAGAAACCAAGGGCCTTGGATGGTTTTGGCCTGTAAACCAAACAGCCAAACCCTTTAAAAACCACCGCCTAATATTGTACAAAAACCTCCCTCCCTTGGGGCCCCTTTAGGCCCCCTAAGGGTCCCCATGATATCTGATACCAAAATAAATTTCAAAGCAAAACCTTTAAATCCCGTAATCAAAGAAAACACACTTGTTTTTTCAAGTTTCATTTCCCCAAAGGGGCTTTTCGGGATCCCCTTTAAAAGGGCCTTTTCCCAAACCCTTGGGACTTTTATTTGTATCAATTTGGCCCACACCTATCTTGGGAAAAGGCCCCCGAAAGTCCCCAGCTCAGAACAGAGAAATCGCCCTGACTGGGGAAAGACTCTCCAATCCTTTTTTCTAAAGGGAGTTCCCCAGTAAAAGGGGGGCGCTGTTTCTCCCCTTCTGGTTTTAATTGGGGGTTCCCAGTAAAAAGGGGGCCCCTTTTTGGGGTTTTCCACACGGGTCTATGGGAATTCCCCGTAAAGGGGAGGCTGTGTTTCCTCTCCAATTTCCGTTTTTAAAAGGGGGTAAAAAAACAGGGGGGGTTTTGTTTTCCCTTAAAAACCCTTCTTTTCTATGGAGTTCCCATTAAAGGGGGACCTGTGTTTCCCTTTTGTTCTTTGGGATTCCCAAATACAAAGGGGAGGTGGGTTTTCTCGTCCCTTTTTTAAAGGGGAATTTCCCCGTAAAAAAGGGAGCGTTTGTTTACCCTTTTATGAGTTGGGGTACAGGGGGGGCCCCTGGGTTTTAAAATTCTTTTTATTTAATTTATTTTGGGTTTAGAAATGGGCGTTGTTTATTTACCTATGAAATTTTATAAGGGACAATGTGTTTTCCCTTTGTTTTTGGGATTAAATTAAGGGGGGGAAAGGCGTACTCCAAACCCCTTTAATTTTTGGAATTCCCCTAAGGGTGATGGGGTTTTTCCAAAATTTATTTTAGGGGGTTTTTTCCCCGTACAAAAAGGGGAGAGGGTGTTTTTTAAAAATTTGGGTTTTTGGGAAATTGGAAGGGGAGGGTGTTAACGGTTTGTTTATTTGGGGGTTAAAATTTTCAGGGGGGGGTGTGTTCTTTTATTTTGTTTACGGGAGGGTTTAAAAAAGGGGTTGCGGTGGGGTTTTTGAATTATTTTTTGAAGGGTTAAAAATAAAGGGGGGTGTGTTATAATTAATTTAGAAGAATTTAAAAATTAAGGGGAAGCGTGGTTTTTATTCCTTTTTATGGGGTTGACAGGACGTTTTTTATTTAAATTTTTGCAGGTTAATACAAAGGGAAGGGCTGTTTTTGATTTGAATTTTTTTTATTAAAAGAAAATTTGGGAATGAGGGGGAGGTTTTTTGTTTGGGAAAAAACCCTTTTTGGAGTTAAATTTTAAGGGGGGGAACCCCCACCATAAAAATTTTTAAAAACAAATTAAGTTTTTAAAATGGTGGAAAAAACAATTTAATTTACACCCCAAAAAAAACCAAGGGTTTAATAATTTCTTTAAAAAAAATTAAATTAAAATTCCCCCAAAAATTTGAAAGGGGTGTTTTTTAAAACAGTAAAAAAAGAGAACCCCAAATTTTTCAAAACCCCCGTTTTTTAAACACCCAAAATTTTGCCCCAAAAGGGAAAAAAATTTTGGCCCAGAAGACACCAAATTTTAGGAAGTTTTTTAAAACATTAATTTTAAAACCCATTTAAAACCCCGGAAAAATGGGTTAAAATTTGGGGGTTTAAAAGGCAAATTGGGCAAAAACCGGTTTTTTTTGCGGGGGTATTTGAATTTTTTATGGGGGAAAAAAAGGCGGCCGGGGGGGGGGGGGGGAAAAAAAACCCAGAAAACCCCCCCCCTTACATTTTAAAGGAATAATTTTGTGAAAACCGTATTGGAAGAAAAAAGCAAATTTCAAATGTTTTTGAGTGGGAAAAGTGGGCGGAAAAACCCTGGGTGGGGAATGCTGAAAGTTTTAAAATAAAAGGCCGTTGGGTAAAATTTTGGCCCGGGTTTTTTAGGGGGTTTAAAAAAAAATAACAAAAATAAATAAAATTTTAATAATTTGGGGGGAAATTTTTACAAAATTAAAAATGAAGAAAAAAAAAAATTAAAAAATAATTTTAATTTTTTATTAAATTTAAAAAATTGCCCCCCAAAAATGGAACCCAAATAAAAACAAAAAAACAAAATTTTTTTTCCCCAAAAAAGGGGGTGTTATTTTAAATTAATTTTAATTTAAATTTTTTGAAGGGGAAAAACCCCCCTTGGGGGTTTTCCCCCCCCCAAAGGGGGGCCCCCAAAAGAAACCACCCTTTTGGTAGGGAAAAAAAACCAAATTTGGATTAATAAATTGTATTTTAAAAAAAATATTTGAAGGAAAATTGGGTTTCATTTTAATATTTTTCCATTTGGGGGTTTTTATTGTGGATTTTAAACCCCGGGTTTTAAAAAGGGGTTTTTTTTTTGACCCCCAATTTTTAATTTGGGGGTGGGTTTTGGGGGGAAACCGGTCGGGGCAAAAAATTTAAAGGGTTTTGAAAAAATTTTTTAAAACAGAAAAGTTTGGGGGGTTTTTTTGGTTTTATTTTTTTTTTTTTGAGTTTTTTGAATAAAATGAATTTTTGTGGGTGGGTTTGTCTTTTAGGGGGGGGTGTTATAGGACAAATTTTGGGGTTTTTGGTGATAAAATTTTGGGGTTTTTTATGGGGGTACTGACCAGGGTGGGGGGTTTCAATTTGGGGGGGGTTGGGAGGGGGGAATAAAGGGGGAAAAAAAGGGGGGGAAATTTAAATTTTTGGGGGGGGGGGGTTTTTTTAAATTGGGGGTTCAATTTATTGGAATGATTTTTTTTCAAAAGAACAAAAAAATTTTGGGGTTTTTGGTGGGGTTTTTGGGAAGGGGGGGTTTTTGTATTCAATAAAAGTTTTTTTTTTTAATTTTTAATTTTTTTTATGTGAATTTTAAAAAAGGGTTTTTAAAAAGGAAACTTGATTTGAAAAACCGGGAAAAACCCGGGAAAAGGGGAATTTCCTAAAGTATTGTTTACAAAAGGAAATTTTTTTGATCCAGTTGGGGATGTTTCATCCCAAAAAGGTGAAGAATAATGTTTAAAAAAAATTCCAAGTTTCCAATTAAATTTAAAGTTGGGGTTTAAGGAGAGGAAATTTAATTTTTAATGGGTTTTGGTTTTTTTGGCCCCGTTTTTAATTTTCAATTTCCTTTGGGAAGGAAATTTTGAAAAAAAATTAAAGAAAAAATGAAAGGAAAATTAAGCGGGTAATGGTGATTTTTTTTTTGT
Organism: Phyllomedusa bahiana; assembly: GCA_025379985.1. Classification (NCBI taxonomy): domain Eukaryota; kingdom Metazoa; phylum Chordata; class Amphibia; order Anura; family Hylidae; genus Phyllomedusa; species Phyllomedusa bahiana. Next base: position 60,345 of record JAODAL010019025.1, read on the forward strand.
GAGGGTGTTTTTGGGGGAATTTTGGGGAAAGACAAAAAAGGAACCAAAAAGAAAATAAAAAGGTAAAAGGGTTTTTAAAAGGGGAAAAAAAGATTTTAAATTTTTAAATATAAATTCCATAACCAAAACACTAAGTAAAAAGAAACCCCGTTTGGTTGCCTGATTTTGGGGGCCTTTAAAGGGGGGTTGTCCCAAATAAAAAGGATTGCTTTTTAGTTAAAATCTTGCAAAAAAAATCACTTTGCAATATGTGTCCATTAACAGTTTTTCCCACCCCATTTCCCAGAAAATCCCCCTTGTTAGGGTTGCACACTTTCCAAAGGGCCCCTAAAAATTTAAAATGTTTTGTTTTCTTTCCCGATAGGGGCCCCACAAGGGTTCCCCATAGCTTCCAAAACCTGGCTGCTACTGCGCCTAGTAAAATAAAACCCCGCCCCTTTAATTCAAAATAAACCAAAAAAAAAACAAGGGCTGAGGGGAAGGGTGAAAACAAAGAAAGGGAACAACCCCTTTAATGGGCCCAAAATTAAAAACAGTCTAGACCAGTTTTGGGGGAAAACCTGCCCTCCGGGCCCCGTGAAAAGCCCCCAAAGCACAGGTGTAAAAAAGCGGCCCTCCGCTGTTGGGAAAAAACAACTCCCCCTCATGCATTGTATAAACTATAATAGTGGGCAAAAAAGGGGGTTGTAGTTTCCCCCAAAGCTGGAGGGCCCAGTTTGACCCTCTGTCATAAGGGCCTAAAAATGTCACAAAGGTTTTCAACAAGCAATGCGCTCGTAGTTTTTACCCTAAATTGAACCCCAAAAATTTTAACCCGCCATTTGGGTTCCATATATTTTTGTTGGGAAAAAGCAACAAAGCAACAGGGGTTTTTAACCCCAACTGAATTTGGACAACCTGCAAGAAATACTCCCCAGAAATGTGAGGGTGTCCCCCTAAAGGGAAAAAAACACAGGGGAATCATGGGCCCCTTTTAAAAGAAACCCCCAAACAATAAGACTGCTTTGTTGCCCTAGCAAAACCCAAACAAGCCCATAGCAACCATTTAGAGCCCCTACAACCCCAAACAAAACTTACCCTTTTATTTTTTCATAGCACCATATGAAATGAAAGCTGCAATCTGATTAGTTGCTCTCGGCTCTAATTGGTTGCTATGGGCTTAAAATTTGGTTTTTCAAAGAGTTCTGATTGGTCGCATGGGCAACAAAACAACTTACTTTTTAGACCCGTTTTTTATACATTTAAAAACCCCCATATTCTGTTGCAGGGAGAGGGGAACAAGTTGGGCCATATAATTTTTATAACAAACTTTTAAAAATTTTCAACCTCTCAAATTAGCAAAAATAAAGGACTTACTTAAAAAGAAATTTTTCCCAAAATTTTTTTTAAAAAACCTCCCAGCCATCCCCCCTCTGCTAAAACCGAAAATGAACCCATACTTCCCTCTCCCATCACCACCATCCCAGAGCTGCTAGAGCTCTAGTGTTTCCCCCACTCTCTCTCTATGATGATGTCACGTTCATGGATCACATGATGCTGCAGCCAATCACTGGCCTCTGCGGTCACATATTGAGACCAGAGATTGGCTGCAGCATCATGTGATCCATGAACGTGATGTCATCAGTAAGGGATTGGAGTGGGGGGAGGGGGGCACTGGAATGGTGGCGATGGGAGAGGTAAGTTTGGGTTAAATTTCTAGTAGAGTGTTGGTAGGGAGGTTTTAAAAGTCTTGGAAAACCCCTTTAATAGATCTCACAGCTGCAGGTTTGTTACAATGGAGTCCAGTCTAGGCAATCCTACATGTCAGCAGCATATGTCCTTAATAAACCGCATTGATTCAGAACATCGGACCTAGTCCCATTCACGCATCTGCTCGGATACATTATAAAGAGATTTGCACCTGGATCAGCATTCAGCCTCTGTGTGTAAATAGGGGTGTTTCCATTCACTGACATCAAGCAATGAACTTGACAACGGAGAGCAGTTGTTACACAAAGTTTTTTTTTAGAAAGTTGCAGAAATGCTCATTATACATTATATTATTTACTCAAAACCTGAACCCCCCTTCACGTATGTGGATGCACCCGCTCTACCGCCATCCGCTAGGACCTGGGATTGCCAACCTCTATGGACACCTTGCTGATGACATCTTCTATACTAGCAATGCGGCCATTTTTCCTGGACTTTTCTGATAGATGAGATTTTCCCTCTGAGCGATCTCGGCGGCTCCGTGCTTCCTCCATGCTTTACACTGCAGCTCGTTTCAGATTGGCGGCTGCTTGTAAGCACAAGATCAGCAGGAGGTCGGTCCCTGGAGAGCTGGTTTCTGATAACAGCAGTGTCCTTTGTCCTTGGAGACCTATGAGGATGAGACGGAGGACAACAAGTCACAGCAGTTACCCCCTGCTTGCTACAACAGAGCACAGCAGACTAGGATGTGACTAGTGGGGGGCACTGTAGCTTGCATCACTATAGCCTGTGCTGGGTTGGAGGCTGGAACTGGGGACTTTGTGGGTGTTATTGGCAGCTCCATCCCTGGCATTTGGGGCTATTATGGTTGGCATTCAAAGGACTTTACTGGGCTCTTGGGACACTGTCTGACACCCACTCTGTGGGTGATACTTAGAGCACCATACCTGGCACTGGAGGCAATGTGGCTGGCATAGAAAGGACTATACAGGGCTCTTCGGACACTAGCTAGCGCTGTGAACTGGAGACTCTGTGGGTACTAGTGGGAGCACCATACATGGCATTGGGGGCAATGTGACTGGCATTCAAAGGACTAAAGTGGGCTCTGGGGACACTAGCTGGCACTGGGGCCTCTGTGGGTGTTACTGGATACACCACACCTTGCATTTTGGGGCAATGTGGTTGGCATTCAAAGGACTTTACTGGTCTCTGGGGACACTAGCTGGCACTGGGGCCTCTGTGGATGTTACTGGAAGCACCATACCTGGCATTGGGGTCAATATAGCTGCGATACAAAGGACTATAGTGGGCCCTGGGGACACTAGCTGGCATTGAGGGCTCTGTGGGTATTACTGGGAGCACCATTCCTGGCATTTGGGGCAATGTGACTGGCACACAAAGGACTATAGTGGGCCCTGGGGACACTAGTTGGCAATGGGGCCTCTGTGGGTGTTATTGGGAGCACCATACCTGGCATTGGGGTCAATATAGCTGCTATACAAAGGACTATAGTGGGCCCTGGGGACACTAGTTGGCACTGTGGGCTCTGTGGGTGCACCATACATGGCATTGAGGGCAATATGGCTGATATAGAAAGGACTATATCAGGCTCTGTGGACATTACTGAGAGTATTGTCGCTGGTACCTGGGAAACACCACAATTGGCAGAATTGACGATGGCACTTGGGTCAATGTACCTTGAGGTATGTTGGCCACACTGGAGGCACTATCACCAGCATTAGGGAAACAGTGGCTTGCAATGGAAGCAGTGGAGCTGACACTGGGAAACTGTGGCCTGGGCAAGGTCTGGCTAGAGAGCTATTGTCGCGGGTAGTTGGGGGCAATGTGACGGACATTGGCAGCCCTAAGGCTGGCATTGAGGACACTGTAGCTAGCACTTGGTTTATTGTAGGCTGGAAGCAATGTGTATAATAATAGAGGCATTGTAATATGACCGAAATCCGGGGCAGAGTCACTGGATTTGATCCCTGAGATTGACTCGGGGGGGCACCATGGATGACACAAAGGGCATTGTGACTGGCACAATGTCTGGCTGGGAGTACTGCATTTTGCTTGGGATACTGTGACTAACACTGGTTGAACTGTGGCTAGCTGAGAGCCCAGTGGATGGCAGAGTGGGCATTTTGATCGGCACTATGTGTGGCTTGGAGGGGTATTAGGACTAGTAGGGGTAATGTGACTGTTATTGGGGAAACTGCCTGGGAACTGGATGGTAAAATGGGCATGGTCACTGGCACAGGGGGCATTATGTCTGGCTTGGAGGGGTGTTATGTTTTGCTAGATGTAATGTCACTGATTTTGGGGGCACCGTGGCTGTCTGGGAATTCTGAAGATGATACAGCGAGTACTTTGACCGTCATAGAAGGGACTAGATCTGGCTTGGAGGGGCATTATGTTTTGCTAGGGGTAATATGACTGTTATTGGGGGCATTGAGGGAGACAGTAAGCACATAGGATGGTAAACTGGGCATTTTGACTGGCACTGGGGGCAGCATGTCTGCTTTTAATGTGTTTTTTTAGGTGTAATGTGACTGATATTGGGGGGCACTGTGTGTGACTGGGAGCCCTGATGGTGATAATAGGAGCCCTGTGGATGTTACAGTGGGCATTTTGACTGGCACAGAGGGCACTATGTATTGCTTGGAGGAGTATAATAGTTACCAGGGGTATTGTGACTTGGGGGCACTGTGGCTGACTGGCACAGCGGGAGCCCTATGAATGGTACAGTGGGCATTATGTCTGTCTTGGATGATTAGTGCACTCTCTAGGTGCAATGTGTTTGGTATTGTGGGCATTCTGGCTGACACGTAGCCATGTGGGTGACAATGGAAGCCCTGCAGATGGTGTTATGGGGATTATGACTGGCACAAAGGTCACAATGTGTGACCTGGTAGGATATTATTGTTGCTAGGGACATATACTGGAGGCACTGTGGCTGACTATGGGAGCACCATGGGTGTTACACTAATATTGGGGGCACTGTGACTGATATAAGGGGCCCTGAGGCTGACTATGGCAGTAATGGATGGTACACTGAGCATTGTCACTGACGGAGTGCATTATATCTTGGTTGGAGGGGTATTATGTTTTGCTAGGTGTAATGTGGCTGATTTTGGGGGCAATGTAACTAATATTAGGGCCCTGTAGCTGATATTGAGGGCACTGTGACTGATATTATGGACACTGTGACTGATATTGGAGCCCCTGAAGCTGATTATGGCAGCACTGGGTTATACAGTGGGCATTATCACAGGTTGAAAGGGTATTATGTTTTGCTAGGTGTAATGTGTCTGATATTGTAGGCATTGAGGCTATTAGGGGCTTTGAGGCTATTAGGGGACACTGTGGCCGGTTCCCTGAGGCTTATTGGGGCCCTGAGGATTATATTAGGGACACTGACTGATATTGGGAGATCTGAGGGTGATATTGGGGGCACTGTGACTGATACTGGGGGCACCTGAGGGTGATATCGGGGGCCCTGGGGATGACTACGGCAGCATCACTGGGGCTGATATATATTGGGGGCCCAAGGTGATAACTAAGGCAGCAACACACTGGGGCTGATATGTATTGGGGTGCCCTGGGGATGACTATGGCAGCAGCACTTGGGTTGATATATATTGGGGGCCTGGGGATGACTATGGCAGCTAGGCATGGGCGGGCTGATATTTATTGGGGCCAAACTTGGGGATATGACTATGGCAGCAGCACAGGGGCTGATATATATTGGGGGCCAACTGGGGATGACTATGGCAGCAGCACTGGGGCTTATATGGGGGGGGCCCCTAGGGGAAGGGGGGACTATGGCAGCAGCACTGGGGCTGAGACTATATTTGGGGGCCCCTGTGGTATGGGTCTATGGCAGCATCGCCAAGCACTAGGGTTAGATATCAGGGCCCCATGGGGCTGATGGTTTGTTTTGGGGGGCCCCTTGTAGGATGGGGACTTGGGCAGTGCACTGGGGTGATATATATTTGGGGGGCCAAAAACCCCTTTTTTTTTTTGGGGGGGGATGACTATGGCAGCAGCACTGGGGCTTATATGGGGGGGCCCCTGGGGATGACTATGGCAGCAGCACTGGGGCTGATATATATTTGGGGCCCTGGGTATGACTATGGCAGCAGCACTAGGGCTGATATCAGGGCCCCTGGGGCTGATGTGTTTTGGGGGCCCCTGAGGATGACTATGGCAGCTGCACTGGAACACACACCAGCCATTGTCTTGGGCACAGAATCTGCTCTCTTGCAGTTCCCTCTCACTTCCCCTAGATGGCGTGCGTCACCATGACTTTCCCATCATTCGCTATAAAATACAGTAAACGCTCCAAATGAATTAATAGGAGCCCCTGCAGCCTGGCCGGGAGACCCCCTATCCCGCACATCTTTCTAGGGGAGTCATCTGCGCTCGTTGACAGCCTCTTAGTCGCCTTCCCTCCATCTTCCTACACCCGCCGCCATAAGACTTTGATGAGCACCGCCGCGCCTCCGTGCGCCCCCGGCTCATAGAATGTCCGTGCTTCTCGGCCGGGAGAACGACTTCGCACGAATCCGCGCTCTGTTGCTTATAGACCAGAGGGCCAAGCGATGTCCCCGGTGGAATCAGGGAGAGCAATATGGCGGCGGGGGGGGACGGGGGAGGAAAGTGGGGCAGGTGGGAAGTGAAGGGAGTTAAAAAGTGCAGAAGACGGAAGGATCAACATTAGGAAGTGGCTCGTTGGTCTAGGGGTATGATTCTCGCTTCGGGTGCGAGAGGTCCCGGGTTCAAATCCCGGACGAGCCCAGTTTTTGTTTTTCATTTTTTGGCGTTTTAATTTTATTTTCCCCATAGATTACAAGGACAGAACCAACCACTGCTTCCCGTTTCAGATAAAATAATCGCATGTTGTGAATTATCACATGAAAAGTAAAATTAACCCCTTCATGTCACTGGCTATTGAGCAAACTAAATACTAAAAACTAAAAAAACTGCAAAAATAGGGCTCGTCCGGGATTTGAACCCGGGACCTCTCGCACCCTAAGCGAGAATCATACCCCTAGACCAACGAGCCGCTTGATGTGGTGCATCGGGAATGAGGCTCAGGTTAGGACCAATCCTAAAATTTCTATTCAAAAAGTTCTAAGTAAGGTTTCAAATTTATAACACTTTCCAATAAAGTGTAAGACCTCTGCTTGCCCTTAGTGAATAGAACCCACCACTGACAGCTATTCTCAGCATGTCCCGGTAACCTAGGTGCCTGGTTACAGTACCTCTAGCACCAACCCCAAAATCCACATTACTCCATGGTATCTAATACACTTCTGCTATATCCAGTGCACTGTGAAGAATTTGGCCCCCTCCAATTGCTTTGCTATCACTGCATGTTTTTGCAGCTAAGTTTTTTCTTATCTTGGGACAAAATGTAACCGCCCCCCGACGAAAGGAAGCGGGGAAATCATTTATGTTTGAGTAATAACTGGGGACATGTGGACGCGGCAAAGACAGGTCTGTATCTTGGTCTGTGGTTTTGGTTGGATGTGATTCAGCCTTATGATGTATGATTCACCATCATGTGAAAACTATACACAGTGTCTCACAATTACAGGGGGTGTGCGGTACAAGTCATAGGACAGGTCACATACGGGTCACTATAGAGCGATATACTATATTACTCCCATACTACAGGTCACTATACTGCCCTATATACTATACCACTGCCATATTACAGGCCACACGCTATACTACCGCCATAATACAGGTCACACACTATACCACGGCCATACTACAGGTCACACACTATACCACCGCCATACTACAGGTCAACCTATCCCCCATCATACTACAGGCCACACACTATACCACCTCCATACTAGAGGACACACACTATACCACCGCCATAATACAGGTCACACACTATACCACGGCCATACTACAGGTCACACACTATACCACCGCCATACTACAGGTCACACACTATACCCCCATCATACTACAGGCCACACACTATAACACCACCATACTAGAGGACACACACTATACCACCGCCATACTACAGGTCACACACTATACCACCCCTATACTACAGTTCACACACTATACCACCCCCATACTACAGGCCACACACTATACCACCACCAGGGGCGTTGCTAGGGTCCTAAAACATCCGGGGCTCGGGCCCTTTGTGTTTTTCCCGCCTCATTGTGAACTGCGGATGTTTTTTTACAGAGAAAAACCTTCTGTTCCTGTCACTAATTTTCTGCATATTCCACACAGATCCCGTCCTTTCTCCTCAGCAGTCACTGTACATTTAAAAAATCACCAATGACAAATTTACTTTTTCAGAACTTTCACCTTCATATGACAATACCCCTAAACAGTCACCAAATAATCCACCGATACATGGAGAAAATCTACCAGACAAGTGATTGTGACTAAAACACTCTAAAAAAACCAAGACCCAAAACTATTACTACTTAAGGCTCAAATGATCCTGCCAGACCCTGAACCAAACGCGACCACCACATGTAACTATCAGCTGTAACGGCTCTAAATTACATATCCAACCGCCATTACAGTGCCCAATAGTGGGTAGATACTAGTTGTATTTTAGACTCTGCAACATATAAGTGATTACACTGCGTTACATTTTAGTGATTTCCCCGGAGACGTCTTTTCTGATCAGCGTCTTTCACTTTCCCTTTTCTTCCCATCCGGTTCTCACCTTCATGCTGAGTTCTCCCGGCCACGACTCGTCCCTGAGGAAATTTGGGACACAAATATCTTAGAATCCCACATTTCAGCAAACTCCTTAATTTTAGGTATAGCAGTCCCCCCAGTTAGGTATATAGGGGCACTGAAGCAGTTTATGGGGCCACAGGAGATATATGGGGCCAAGGCAGGTATATAGGGCCACAGGCAGTAATAGGGCCACAGGCAGGTTTATAGGGGCCCACAGGCAGGTATTGGGGGCACTGAGGCAGGTATATAAGGGCACTGAGGCAGGTATATAGAGGCACTGAGGCAGGTATATAGGGGGGCACAGGCAGGTATAGGGGGGGCACAGGCAGTATATGGGGCCACAGGCAGGTATATGGGGCTACAGGCAGGTATATAGGGTCATTGTGGCTGTATATGGGGCCACAGGCCTTTTATGGGGGCACTGAGGCAGTATATAGGGGCCACAGGCAGGTATATGGGGCCCAAAAGGGGTATAAGGGGCACAGGCGTATATGGGGCCACAGGCAGGTATATAGGGTATTGAGGCAGTTAGGGGGCACTGAGGCATAATGGGGCCACAAGCAGTATATAAGGGCATGGGCAGTTATTATGGGTTTGGGCAATGAGGCAGTATATGGGGGCCACAGCAGGTATATGGGGGCCACAGGAGGTATATGGGGGACGGCAGGTTATAGGGGGCACAGGCAGGTATTAGGGAAGGTAATGGGGGCCACAGGGATTTGGGGACAGGCAGTATATGGGGGCACAGCGGATACAGGGCACAGGCGGTATAATAAAGGGCACAGTCAGCATATGGGGGCCACAGGCAGGCATTAGAGGGGCACAGGCAGTATATATGGGGGGCCCCAGACCCGGCTATGGGGGGCCACAGGCAGCATATGGGGGGCCAGGCAGGGATTTTGGGGGCCACAGGCAGGCATTATAGGGCACAGGGCAGGGATATGGGGGCCACAGGCAGGGATATGGGGGCCACAGGCAGGCATTATAGGGGCACAGGCAGGGTTATGGGGGCCACAGGCAGGCATTATAGGGGCACAGGCAGGGATATGGGGGCCACAGGCAGGCATTATAGGGGCACAGGACCGTATATAGGGGCACTGAGGCAGGTAAACGCTATTAAAATAACAACATTTAATACTCACCTTAACTCCCCCGGCGAGCCCGCTCCGTCCTCTTCAGCCGCCTCCTCCGGCAAACTCCTCGGGCGCACGGCCCATGACGCGCTGTGCGGCCCGAGGGACAGGCAGCGTCGCGATGACGTGATGTCATTTGCGACGTGCTGGCTGAGGCGCACGGGGCCGGGCGGGTCCTCAGCGCTGTGAGGACCCGGCAGCCTCGCGGGTGGACCTGCGGGTCTGACACTTGTCTGCGGGGCGGGAACGCTCGCTCTCTGCCCCGCAGAAGCCCTCAGCTGTGTGTGCGTCCAGCGGACCCCACATGCAGCTGAAGAGCCAGTTGGTGCTCCAGGCCCAGCGCAGGGCCTGGAGCCCGGGAGACCGGGGCACAGGGGGTTTATTCGGGGCCCGAGAGCCCGAATTAAAAAGCCTAGGACGCCCGACACCACCCAAAACTAGAGACACACACTTTACCCCCCCTAATATACAGGCCATCACTATCCACCCTATTATTACAGTTCACACATTATACCCCCCATACTACGGCACACACTTATAAACCCCCACCATACTAACGGCCACACTCCCTTTTACCACCGCCATACTACAGGTCACACACTATACCACCACCATACTACAGGCCACACACACTATACCACCGCCATACTACAGGCCACACACATTTACCACGTCATTTCTACAGCCACACCCCATATTTACCACCATTTCTACAGGTGAACACTATATCACTGCCATACTACAGGTGAAACACTATATCACCGCCATACTACAGTACAACCACTAGGGACTTGAGTGGTGCTTGATTTTTGAGGGACAAAGGGTAGTTTGTGTTGGAACCAAAATTAAATGTTTTGATAATTTTTTGTAAACCAATTTTATGGGGGACATGAAATGACCCCGAAAAACAATTTTCGCGTTGGGAAGTTTTAACTTTTTTTGGTGTTTTCTATATACTACGGGATAAAAATGTTATATTTTAACAGATCGGACTTTTACAGACAATTATGTGAATTTTTTTTTTTATTATTATTTGTAAAATTGCAAAGGGGGGTAAAGGGGGTGTTTTGAACTTTTAAGATTTTTCTATTTAAAAGAAAAAAAAAATAATTACATATATATTTTTATTATTATATAAATATATTTATATATTATATATATATATATATTATATATATATATATATATATTAAAACATTTTGGAGTGCCGTGGACTTTTTTTACTCTGTAATTTTGGAACTTCTTGTATCGGAAGCTTTTGCTGCTGGCACCCTCCTTCTAATTTTTCAAGTAGGTTCTTTGGAGTGCTGCTATTTTTAAATTAATATATATATATATATATATTTATATATATATTTTATATATATATATATTATATATATATATATATATATAAATACTTGACCAGTAGAGCGCATGATCGCTTGTACACCATTCTGAATTATATACATAGTGCAGATGGGTTTACTAAGATGGCGCTCCTATTAATTCCTGTCTTTGACAGGATGTAATAGGAGCAGTAACATGGCAGCTATGGAGGCATCCTTTAGACTTTCAGCTGCCATGGCAACCTAGGATACGTGACCAGTAGAGCATGCAATCCTTTGTACACCATTCTGAATTATATACATTATGTAGATGGGTGTACCAATATGGTGCTCCTATTACTTCCTCTCTATGGCAGTATGTAATAGGAGCAGTAACATGGCAGCCATGGAGATCTTCATTAGGCTTACAGCTTCCATGGCAACCGCGATCTTGTGGTTGCCAACTTGTGTGACACAAAAACACACAGTCCACAAGGCTTTTTATGGCCATATTCACACTTTGGATGAAGGTTGTGGGTTATTTTTTGACTGTTTTTTTTATGGTGCTTTTATCTTTTAACCCCTTTCCATAAATATAAACCATCTTCGAAAAACAGGGCTCGTCCGGGATTTTAACCCGGGACCTCTCGCACCCTAAGCGAGAATCATACCCCTAGACCAACGAGCCGCCATATGCCCCTTTTCTACGTAACTGTATCCAGAATACAAAGTTTGCGTACACGTTCTCGCTTTGTCATGTCAGGGCCCCTTGTGCGAAATCTCCAAAAAGTTTTGCGCTTACTCAGTTTAACATCGCCTGTCCTGCCCTACGCAACTGTATCCTGAATACCAAGTTTGGTAGAGTTCTTCCTTTTGGGTTTGGTCATCCCGTCTGTGCGCAGCTCCCCATTTACAAGCGTTTACTCGGTATACCATCGCCTGTCCTGCCCTACTGTAACTGTATTCTGAATAACAAGTTTGCGTAGACTTTCTCTCCTATCCAGACGTTGTGATAGTCAGGGCCGTCTGCTGCGCACTCTCCTTACGTTACAAGCGCTTATGATACATCGCCTGCCCTTCCTACGTAACTGACCCGGGGAATATAAAGTTTAGTGGGGACGTTCTACCCTGTCCAAAACTTTGGGGTCCGGGCTTTCTACATTACACAGTAAAAATGCTTGGCATAACCAATCAACAGAAACTTAGCTCCAGACCCAATCTACGTGCCTCTTGAAAGCTCTAGCGGGATCGAGGGGGAATATACGTTTCTTTTACACTAGCGTCCGCTCTATTGGCTCCCTCCGGGTTGGTGGGCGTGGCTACGGAGGAATGCGGTGTCTATGGCAACGGTGCAGCACGTGGAGAGCTGTGAAGTGGTCACCGCTGGCGCCATTGAAAGCATGGGGGGGGGGGGTGTGTGTTATCGTTTTTGTGATGAATTTAAGTTTTGCGTGACTCTTTTTTTTCCATGAACTTAGCCTTTCAGAATGGTCGCCCCCTCACAGCATGATGTTGTCAAACTGCTTCTTAAAGGGGGTTTCCACTTTAAACATTAATGGGCTATACCATCTAGGTGTGGTCAGTGGGGGGCCCAGTTATTACCTCAACCCTCTCTATTCTAAGGAAAGTGGGATCTAATGCAGGCGTACAGTACGGAAAAATACATCTCTCGCATGCCCTCGCCCGTGCAGGAATGTTGGGGGGAAAAAATTTGAGGTCTAAACGATGCAAGGGCCTAGAAATTGGACACCTGCCAACTAGACATTATACAGATATGGCATCAGTGTGGGGGTTTTATATCTTGAAATACCCCTTTAACCCCTTTTTGAGGACCGTTTTTAAAAACCATAATTTTTTTTAACCCCCTTAAAACCCAATGCCCCGAAAAGTAATTTTGTGACCCGAAAATTTTTTTTTTTTAG
>JAODAL010019026.1:0-73129 GCA_025379985.1 Phyllomedusa bahiana
TTGAAAATAAGTTTGATAATTTTAGCATTTTAATTTATGTCATCCATCTTGTCTTCTTCAAACTTAAATCTTTTTTCTAATATTCTGTATGAATTTCTGACTAGGATACAAGGACATGATCTGTTCCGCTCACATCATAATATTTTGTCTATAGATACGTCTAGAAGGGCCGTGGCATTTTAATAACAGTCATAGCTGCTGCTATTTAAGGTTATTAGATTAGCGTAACTAAGACAGATGTCAGAGTATTCATTTTATTTTTTGGTAGATGGGAGGTGTCATGATTTTAATAATTAAATGGTATCTTTACATTAAGACACGGATTGGATTGTAACCTATATCTTATGCTATATACTTATCTTTGATTGGATTGAAATATGCCTACCTTCTCTGTATGATCACGCCTATACCCTTTATAATAAAGTATTAAAGTAAAGTAATAAAGTAGTAATAAAGTATTCTAATCTTTTGAATAGAATCGCAGTGCATTGTTGTGTTTTCAGGTCCGTGGGAGACAGAGAGGTTGCTAAGAAAAAAAGATATCTACATCAGTTGTAGTTTCTTTGCAAGAGAAATACCGCTTTTTGGGATCGATAGCAGCGCTACACATTGGATATATAGATTAGAATTTCTCATGTCAGTCCATAATAAAGTATTCTAATCTTTTGAATAGAATCGCAGTGCATTGTTGTGTTTTCAGGTCCGTGGGAGACAGAGAGGTTGCTAAGAAAAAAAGATATCTACATCAGTTGTAGTTTCTTTGCAAGAGAAATACCGCTTTTGGGATCGATAGCAGCGCTACACATTGGATATATAGATTAGAATTTCTAGAAGTATAAATATACAGAGTGGTACATAGGAAGTTTGAAATATGTCTTTTATTAGCAACCACTGCTTACTGAGTCTAAAATAAAGTGATTAAGGCTACGCGTTTCGTGTGTATACATAACACGCTACTTCAGGCATGAACGGATTAACAGACAACAGGAGATTAAAAGTCATTCTTGGCAGGCAAAAAGTCAATCAGAGCTGGAATGAAAAGATGCCAATATGTACATTTGCAAAAGTTTAAGAATTAAATTAAAATGGTATTCGATATATATAACAGCAACACATTGTGATTGCAGTAGGACAGTTATCTTTTGAATTGTTTTTTGACATTACAAACTTTCGGGGACATGTATAAAAACTGTCTTGGTCTAAGACTTTCTTTGTTGCCCATAGCAACCAATCAGAACGCCCTTTTCATTCTTTCAGGGTACTAGATGAAATGTAAGGGGAACTCTAATTGGTTACTATGGGCAACAAAGAAAGTCTTAGACCAAGACAGTTTTCATACATGTGGCCCTTTATGTTTCAATAACGGGTCAAAGCCGAAGTGATGCTACGTTGGCCCTGGCGAACTGCAAGGCTCAGCCAGAATGCTAGTGGCACTTGCTAGCTGTTGAGTAGCAGCAAGGAATGTGCTGGCATATTGCAACAGTTGCGATCGGGACGTAGGTCTCTCAGAGGTGTCAGCCACGACAGGTGCAGGTCCTAAAGGTGGGACCACAATTACCAGACATCCAAGGCATATACTTTTGATTTGTAACATGAGAATAACATTTAAGAAGTTTTGCAATCATGAATTCTCCTTGTATACCTTGTACAATAAATTGTGACTTGTACTACATTCAAGGTATATACTGAAGTACTGCATTTTCTTGTTTCTAGGAGTGCGCAGTCCCTTAAGGTGTGTTTCTACATTTAGCTTTTAGAATGTAGTTTTTGAATCCAAAGCCAATACTGGATTTCAAAACAGGTAGAGACTCAGTTCCTCCACCATATATGTCCTTAATTTATGATCAGTTCTTGACTTCAGCTTCAAACCTAAACGTGGGCATCCACCCAGATGTGTTTCTTGTGTTTGTTATATACCTACCCCACTCACCAATGAATCTTGATTAAACCACAATCCATTAGTTCACTCCAAGAGGATAAAGACGCCACATAGTCACAGAAACAATGCAGCATTCAATTTACAAAGTCAGGTGAGAACTGCTGGAGACCACTGAGGGCACATTCCAGTTAAATGAATCAATGGCTCATGTTATCTTTCTTCCTCCTGTCAAATATTTCAATGTGAACTTATTTTAACATGTAATTAAGCAGTTAATGAATGCACAGCTTTCAGCCATATCCTTGCAAAAACAATTAGAGAAGCAATTGTTATGTATTATCTACCAATTAGAGGTCACTGCTAGATGTTCTTTTAATCTCGTGTTTCTGGAGCTGACCTAATTTGTTTGTTTTGCAGGGTGAAGAGTATAATACGGATACAGAGATGTCATAATAAATGGCTTTGTGCATTGCAACCACTTGTACAAGGAATGAAGTAACCTATGTACAGGTAGGTAGTGGCAGTGAATCATTGGAAGGGCCCAACCTGTAGTTTCTTCATGTGGACACAACCACAGCATAATGTGGTGGCTTATGTGCTACAATTTGGAGATAAAACTGTGATAATACCAGGAAAATTATGCAATTATTGGTCACTGGGAGGTACAGATGTTGACAGTAAAAATCCTGAGGCAGAAAGTAGGGGGTAGGAAGAAAAGGGAGACCCAAGGAATTGACATGTGGACAGAGACAGATTTCCTTTCCAAAGTTGTGCCGCCAAAACCGGGCCATAGCCATCATCTTTCTCACCACAAATCAGAGAGGGATCAGAGGCTGCCTTACACCATATATTGAATCGTTCATAATAATCTAAGTTTGTGTTTCACCAACCACCAATGAAGCTGTTAGGTTGCACTGTTTGTGCCCTTTACATTACATTGGGATTGTGTTGACAAGTATGGGAGACCCAGTGCCCTGGCATTTGAAAGCACAGAGGCCCACTCGCTGTCTGGTGAATGTGGAATATGGGGGACATGTATGAAAACTGTCTAGGTCTAAGACTTTTCTTGTTGCCCATAGCGACCAATCAGAGCTCCTCTTTCATTTCTTCAGAGCACTATATGAAATGAAAGGGGAATGCTTATTGGTTGCTTTGTAAAGTGTACACCTGCACAAAAATTGCAAAAGAGTAACAAACTTTATTATCAAATATTTAAAATTAATTTGTCGTTTCAAATTATTTCACATATCACTTGATCATTTATCACTTGATAAATTCATATCATATCATATACAATTAAAATTCACTGTATTTATCAAGGCACGATGATATGTGAAATAATTTGAAACGACAAATGAAACACTTTACTGGACTTTATCGGATAGTAGTATCAGTTACACCCAGCTCTATTGGGAATTTTTTTCTGAGGTGTGCCAAGCAACATATATAAACATTTTATTGGTTGCTATGGGCAACAAGAAAAGTCTTAGACCTAGACCGGTTTCATACATGTCCCCCTATGTATTTGCTTGTGGGTTACAACTGAATGGAGTGTATATCATTTTAACATAATATAAAATACTCTCTCATTTGTTGACATCCCATGGAATATAAATTTCCTTGAGTGGAAAAGCTTAATTTCTCTTAACTAGAGGTAAGGACCTATTTCTAATAAAGACTTCCATGATCTCTTTAACTCGTAGTCAAATAACAAACAACACATGCTGATCCCTTCACAGACCTGCTCAAATAGGTGGGGGTCTTTATAAATCTGGCACTGAAAACTTATTGTAATTGAAAGGTCGCACAGGCAAATGCAGGCTAATATGTTTCTGCATAGGGCACCGTGCAGGTAGCATGGTGTAAAAAGGGCTACAGCTCAAATCATAGGTTTTTCCGATAGTGAAGCACGGTATAAGCCATAATCTGATAATGTCTGATATTGTCATAAAGATGTAACAAGCCCTCTCCTACCTTTAATTTCTTCCCTGCACTCTTGTGGCTCCTTAAACAGACAACGGCGCAAGTCCATGATGTTCTGTACTCCTTACTCCTCTATCAAGTCAAGGGAGGAACCTTCTCTATCAGTGGTAGTGCTCTGCAGTGCTATAGCTTTAATGATCGGGACACGGAGTCCAATGCTGTTCTTCTACTGTGCTCTTACCATGCTGGAATGGGGGCAATGGAAAAGGGGGTGGGTAGACATTACACACTATGAACAAAAACTCTGCAAGACTTACACAAGGGAGGGGAAACATAAAGGGGATATTGACAACCCTCTACATCGAAGAGCAGGGAACACAGAATAGCAGATGGCGGGAGCGGAGGAGTTAAAATCACAATCATTAATTTTTTTGGCGAAGTTGTCATTGCAAAACTTTAGGTGGAACTACCATCAGAGTTCAATTACCTGTGGGATTCAAATTACTGATTAGCACAAGTTTCCCCCAAAGGGAGAATAAACTTTTTCTCTTTACTGTCTGGCCCTATACAGTCAGATAAAAGAGACACAAAACAGACTTACTAAGTGTTCCTTTCCTTCTTCTGGGTGTTACCTTCAGATACTGTAGCTGTTTTTATTTAGAAAAACCTGGGGTGCACCCATTACAATCTAAAACCAATAACATATTAGAATCGTTAATTAGCTGTAGCTGTAAAAATTCATATTAGGAAAAACTTACCTAAAAGAGATAAAAGAATATATAAGGCACATCACATGACTCTGTTACCAAGCTCTTAAAGAGAATGTGTCATCAAAAAATGACATTATTTAAACACATTTTTAAAAATTTTTGGTTATTTTTTTTTTAAATTTTTTTATACCTTTCCATATTTTTTAAATTATTAACCCTGCATTTTTTACTTTTGGCCACTGGCTATGAAGGTAAAACCCCCTTTGTTTTGCAGAAAAAAATTTCCTGATCTGCAAATTATTAAACATCACAAGGCATTATTGGAAAAGGGGCTGAGATGCCCACAGCACCCTTGTGGATGTAACAAATCCTCAATTTGCTTTTGACCCCCGAGTCTTGAGAAAGCAAACGAATTTACCCAAAGCCAATTCATCTGCAGAAAACGCTGTTTCGGGTTTTTTGTCCCTCTTCAGTGCAGAGAAAGAGCGATACTGGCTGGGCGTGTGGGAGGCATCAGTAGCTCAGGGAAAGGGGAAAATCCTCCTAAGGGCACGAAGAAAACTTTAGTTTGTTTTGCCTTTTCGCCCCACTTAGCATCTGATATCACAAGGCAAATGGGAAAAGGGGCTGAGACCCCCCACAGCACCCCTGTTGGATGTAAAAAATCCTCAAATTGCTTTTTACCCCCCGGTCTTGAGAAAGCAAACAGTTTTTTAGCCAAGCCAGTATCTCTCATCTGCAAAAAATCGTTTCGGATTTTGCCCCCCATCTGCAAGCAGAGCGATACTGGCTGTTTTGTGGGAGGATCGATACTTTGGAAGGGAAGATCTCCCTTAAGGAGGACCCAACGAACGGTTGTAGATTTGTTTTGCCTTTTTGCCCCCTATTTGCATCTTCAAAATCACAAGGCATTAGGGAAAAGGGGCGAACACCCACAGGCCTCTGTTGGGTGTAAAAAATCCCCAATTTGCTTTTTTAGCACAGAAGGAAATTTAACTGAAAGGGGACATCAATGTGTATAGATAACACAGGGTTTACCAATTTCAATAGGGATGTCACGTTCACCCCTCTCCCCCCCTGCACACTTTCTTTTACAGGTCCAAGAGCATGTCTAGAAAACTCTCCTATAGAAGTAATGGACTAATCCGTTCACAAACTCCTATATGCAAGAACCTGTAAAGCATCCCCTTTTAAATGCGCTAAAAGGGGGGCAGGCCCAAAAATGCTGACCCCAAAATTATAAAAGGGACCAAATTGAAAATCTACAATGAGCAAATATAAATAGCCAAGAAGAGAAGAATATGTATCAGTGTCTTGGTCTAATAAGTAAAAAAAGAAAAAAATTGGCGACAGATTCCCTTCAAGCAACTTGTTTGACTACTTGCGGTTTACAGTAATACCACTCTCTCTCTCTCTCTCTCTTTCACCTCTCTCTTCCTCTCTCTCTTCTCTCTCTCTCTCTCTCCACTCTCTCTCTCTCTCATCCTCTCTCTCTCTCTCCTCACTATATATATATATATATATATATATATATATATATATATTATATATTATAGATTAAGGAACTGAATGTAGAGAGTTCTTATGACTCATTACATCATCTCTTTATAAAAAATATATTTTCTTTAAATCAGTGCTCTTTTATAACAAATACAAAATAATACAATAATGGCTGAATGTTGAGCTTAAACAATGCCACCAAATTCATTACTGCCACACAGACGATCTCAAACAACCCCATAGATGTGATAGGCGATATCGATATCTCACTGTGTTCTAGGGTGAATACGCTTGTGTGATAGTTGGCCATGTTGTAGTCAAATAAATATTTCAAAACTTCAGCATTTCCATATTTTTAAAGCATTTTATCAATACAGTCTGTACATATGTTAAAAATGTGCAACATTTTGGCTTATGACAAGCCTTGGCTTAATGCGGTTGGGCTAACCTGACCTTCTGCCTCATTCTGGATGATTTTAAGGATATTTTGGCACAGCTCCTACTTTTCTTTTGTGTTTGTGCTAGTTGTCCGTGTCCATGTCATATACAGTAACCCTGGCCTTATCCAGAAACACTTGCTTGTATTTACACAGTTTTTAAAACCATGTCAATTTCAGTGATTTCAGTGATTACAGAAGTTGGCCGCATACAGTATATATATTTTTTGAGTGTTTTTCCATACAAATGAACACCAAGTCGGACAGCAAAAGTTGCAGGGGATAATAATAAAAACTTCCTCTTTATTCCACATCTGTGATTTTTTGGTTCACAACAATGCTGGATTTTAAGGATTATTTGGAACAAAGAGGACTGTCTTTTGTAAGAACATATCAATATTGGCTGCTATGGACTCCAATAGTGAACTGATGCCTGAGACAATAGGGCACCCAGTGGACTTTGGGCACCATATGCAAGATTGGAACCTGTGTATATTCTTGTATTAACATTTGTTTAAGCCATTCTGTAATGAGACCTTTATCCATAGCTTCCCCTGTGCTTAGGGCAACAAAAATGATGATCTAGGCACAAATAAGCCAGTTCTTAATAGCTATGAAGCAGTGTAGAATGTGCCAGAATGTATGAACCTGTTCTACTGTAGGTCATATATTTAGCACTTTCTAGTTCCACTATAACAACTCACGCCAGTTTTGGGCTGAATGGACACCAGAATACTGCCACAACACCATATGTACATGTCACCCATAAAGTCTTTCAACAGATGGTTATCAGAGAAGTCATGGACAAATGGAATGGTGTTGATAAAGCTATGAATAAAGCACTCATTACAGAATGGATTAAACAAATGTTAATACAAGAACATCTATGGGTTCCAATCTTAGATACAGTGCCCAAAGTCCTTAAGTCCATCCAGACACCTCCTGGGCACCCTATTGTCTCGGACAAGGGCTCACTAGAGGAGCCCTTGGCAGCCTATATTGATGTGTTTTTACAAAAGGGGGTAGGTTGAGATATCTACTGCCGTAAGGATACAAGCCAGTTCCTTTATAATCTCAAATGTTTGAATTCCACATGGTTCTATACATTAGATATCAAATCTTTGTTAACCAACATCCCATATCAGGAAGGTATGGAGGCTTTCAAAGAGTTTCTAAGTGAGGATGCTACTCTGTCAAATTCTAATGTAGCTTTTATAATGTCACTTTTAGACATCATATTGACCAATAATTACTTCAGATTGTGAGGATCAACTATGCCAGTGTCTTCTTGTCTACTTTTAAGAAAAGATTTGTATGTTCATCTACATTCTATATATACATTATGACATGGTACAGATATGTGGAGGATGTCTTTGTGCTATGGACTGGAACTGCAGATGAATTTCATAGTTTTGTTTACATCAATAGTATATTACAGTTCTCGGTCAATAGAAACACAGACGTCATCCACTACCTATATGCTGAAATCCAGAAGATTGGCAAACTATTAGATACTCCCCTCTATTCAAAACCTATGGATCATAACAATATCCTCCATAGAAATACAGTGGGGAAAAAAGTATTTAGTCAGCCACCAATGTTTTAGTCTTCACAAGGTTGGCACACACTGTTGCTGGTGTGTTGGCCCATTCCTCCATGTAGATCTCCTCTAGAGCAATGATGTTTTAGGGCTGTCACTGGGCAACACAGACTTTCAATTTCCTCCAAAGGTTTTCTATGGGGTTGAGATCTGGAGACTGGCTAGGCAACTCCAGGATGTTGCATGCATGTGTGCATCTACCCACTTGTCAGACTACATTTCTTCTTGCAACAATTATAGACTTGTGACTGATCGTTAATCCGATGAAGCTACTTTGCTGTATTTGAGTTAAGCAACATATAGACTGTCTATAATCGCAAGTATTTTCATCTTTTTGCACAATTTATTGCAATATCTTTAATAAAAAGAAGAAATTTGTTGTTTAAACATATAAGTCTGCGTACCTTAATGTGAAGCCTTCATTAGGCTTCCAGCTGTGATGGTAACCAATCAAAGGAAGGAGCTGCGCAGTGGGTGTCTACTGTAATTAGAAAACAATACTCACATAGGTGACCGGCTCTCTGTATACTGTCCCATTCGAGCAAGCCAGGCTGGAGTGAAACCACCACTGCTAACATGACAAGAACTTTGTTACGTCTAAGGCCCTGTTCACACAGCGGATTTTGCCACGGGTTTGGCCGCGGGTTTGGGCGCGGCTTCCGCGGACAAAACCTCATCCAAATCGCGCCCAGAATGCCCCCAGATAAGTTCATGGTTTCCTATGGGAAACCGCGTTTGCTACTCACACAGCGCGGTTTTGGCTGCGGCTTTGGTGCCGTGGCCTTGCCACATGTTTGTGAGAAGTCTCCTGTCAATTCTTTCAGCGAGTCTTCGGTGCCGTGTACACGTGATGTCGACGTTGGTTTTGCCGTGCTTTCCGGCGTGGTTGGTGCGCGGTTGGGGCGCTGGTTTGGGCTTGGGTTTAGTCCTGTCTATTAATTTGTATGGCCGAAAACCTCACCGCAAACCGCACCCAAAACCATGCCCCAACCACGCCTGCGACCGCGCCGATAAACCTTGTCAGGAAACGCGAGTTTGTGGCGCGATTTGGACGAGGTTTTAGCCGTGGAAACCGCGCCGAAACCCGCAGCCAAATCCGCCATGTGACATCCCCTAAAGGTCAAGCGAGACCCGAAATGCGTCAGCATTTATTGAAGTGTAGTTGTTGGATGTTTATCCCAAGCATTATGTTTTAGCTAAGAAGGAAATAAATGATTTTATTACTAACTCCACAACTTGAAGCTGGCGTTCTTTTGAAAGGCACCGCCTCTTATGTAGTGGACTTGCTGAGTATGCCTTCTACATAGGACCTTACCAGCAATAGGACTTACATATATGTCCATTGTTGGTAAGAGGTTGAATTCTTGGAAGTGATGATATAGTTCCCACAGATCCTATACTTAGCATCATGTCTGTCTGGGATCACATGAAGAGACAGAAAGAATCTGAGCAGCTACATCCACAGTAGATGTGTGGTTTCTCCAAGATGTTTGGAACAAATTCCTTGCCGAGTACCTTCAAAACCTGTCAACCTAGAAGAACTGAAGCTGTTCTGATGTCAGAGGGTGGTCACCGCAAATATTGATTTGATTTTGATTCCTCTTTTGTTCTAGCTATAACTGAAAATAACTGCTATGGGGGACATATACCTGCCTATATGGGGCATATACCTGCCTATGAGGGACACTAAACTGCTTATACCTACCTATGGGGGACATTAAACTGCCTATAACTGCATATGGGGGACATTAAACTGCCTATACCTGCCTATGTAATTTTATCAGTATCCGTTTTTATTTTTGAAATTTACAAGAAGCAGCTGCATTTCCCACCCTAGGCTTATACTCGAGTCAATACATTTTCTCAGTTTTTTGTGGCAAAAGTAGGTGCCTTGGCTTATATTCGGGTACAATGTTGGAGTAAAGAACCCTTCCCAGAGACAGGGAAAATGAACAGCATATTTAGCTTTACCTGTGTATATCCTGCAGTACAGTATAGAGTTCCCCAATCACCTTCCCTCTGTTGTCTATATCCCAATTTAAAATGGAAAGCAGCATTCATAATCATATAAAAAGATAAAAACAGGTTTCTGTGTGAATCCAGCATAATTGGAGGTCTATGATTGTGTGTTGTCACTGGGTCTATTTGCATGTTGCGATCATATTTAGATATTTATGAAAAAACCGTGGCACTAACTTAGCTAATAAAAATATTTACAAGTGCAAGTGCACCAATAAAAGTTTGGCTAGAAAAATGTCCTAAAATAGCATCTTTGATAAAGGTTAAACATTGCCTTTCCTCCACATGTACTAAAATTCTTCTATTTTGCCCTGAATTTATTCTGGATTGCCAAGTGATTTTCATTGTACTGCTTTACAGTAACTGTGCAGATCTAGCAACATGACGATGGAAAAGTCCATTTTTGGACACCACTGAGCCATGAGTAAGAGCGCAGTCTTTGCTGGACTGTTGTTGGTAAGTTTGGTGGCAGTTGATAGTCTTGTGGTTATATACAGTTTGTCTTGCATGTGAACATGGCCCATCTGAACACAGTAGCCCAATATTTGTGAGCACTCTTGTGTGCTCAGCCACATGGGTACTTCCCTCTCCTCAGTACAATACATTTACTGCATGGCATTTTCCTCTGTTCCGAATTTACACTATGTAAACAGCTCTATTTTGACCTGCAAATGTTTAACAAACAAATTCATGTCGATCCCTGGAGGTTACACATGCTCCTCATTATCACCCTATTCCCCAGATATTGTAATAGCTATTAGATTACATGGAAGCTGAATATAGCGCGTCTTGTGCCTCTGGTTTATAGCTTCAGTTTCTACAAGCCACTTGATGATGTGCAATGTTGCAACTTAATTTTTTTTAAGTCAAATTTGTCAAGCAATGAGAAAAGTGCTTGTAGTTTAGGTCACAATTATTATTATAAATCACTCTAATTGCATTCTTTACTTAGAATGGGATAAAGAATTGCCAGTCTTGGTAAATATGGAACATTAGGTGTGTGTGTGTTCTCTCAATTTAATTGTAAGCTTTGATCCAGTCCAGAAAGATTAGAGAATTTAAGAATTTATATTGGCCTTGATTTCTGTATTCCTGAAATAGGCAGATTAGATTGTAGGCTCTGCTGAGTACACTTTACTGTAGCTTGAATTTATAGGGCTCAATAGCAAGCTGAGCTAACCCCCCTCTGCACCTAATGATAGGAATCTTATAGGGGTTGTCCAGTTCATGAAACGGATGGTTAAATAGAGCAAGGATGGGGAAAAGTAGAAAAAAAAGTCATACTCACCTCCCAGTCCTCTCCTGCTGCCACTCTGCAAACCCCCTTTGGGGCCTGCCCCCTCCCTTTACTTTTAGGTTTTTTGCCCCCAAATCACAGGGAAAGGGGGGAGAATGAATTGTGAGTGTCTGGAGCAGAAGATTCTCTTGTGGGTTTAATATTCCGCACAGAAAAATTTAAAAGTCTTCAAAACATCAAATAGCAAAGACCAAAAGGTAAGGTTTTAATTTTATTTTTCCCCCAAATTTAGCCCAAAACCCTTAATTTTTCTACAATTTTTAACAAATTGAATAATTTAAAATTTTAAAAAGCCCATAAGTAGGGAATAATTAAGAACAATAAAAATAAACAACCCCCATATCAGAGAACACACATACTGGTGCTAGATAACTATTCTGTAACACCAAATAAAGACCACTGTGCCAAAATTCTGGCACAATTTAAACCAAAAATAATGAAAAAAAAAGGGGTTTTCACCCCATTTTTTTTTTGTGTTTTTAAAAACAGTTTCTAGAAAAAATTTTTGGCCTCGTCTGACCAAAGGGGTGTGCCCTCGGTAAAAGGGATGCAGTTCAATTTGGGAAAAAAACAGCTTGGTGAGGGTGCGACAATTTATGCCCCCAAAAAATTTCATCTAAAATTTTGGACGGTTTGCGGCTAAAGTAAGTCAACTTAATAATGGTGTAAAGTTAGACTAAGCAGTTTTAACCTGCACCAGATTTATGAACACTATAATAAATGTGGTACATTGTAAGACTGTCTAGTCTAACTTAAAACTGTCCTAGGCTTAGACACTATTAATAAATCTGGCCAAGTGTTTTCCTGGAATTTTTAGCTAATTTTCCATGCTGCTGTACATATTTATGTATTATACAATCTATGTACTTTTTTATTATTATACAATTTAGGTATTTCTCCATACCCTTAGGGCCTGGTTCACACGGCTTATTGCTGGCATAATTGCAGGGACGGATTTCGCCCCGCAATTATGCCGGCAGCCGTGCAGTGGGGCGGGGCCCGGGGTGGGGGGCCGGCAGCTCGCCAGCCCCATAGACTATCATTATCTACGGCGCGTATGCGCCGTAAATAATTCACATGTCACTTTCTCCCCCCGCGGCGGATTCGCCGAGCGGGGAGAAGAGACGGAATCCATAGTTCTCTATGAGAACTGTGGATTACCGTAATGACTGAGACAGATTGGAGCCGTACTGCAGCGCAAATACGGCGCGCAGTACGGCTCCAATCCGCACCCAAATAAGCCGTGTGAACATGGCCTAGCAGTAATCCCCACATGTAGCTCCCAAACTATAATTGCCAGCATGCCTGCATAGCCTTTGATTGGATTGCAACATCATTGGTACAAGGCCTTTACAAAGTGCTGGTCGAGAAAACATATACAGATATAGCAGAACTAAACAGAACAGATATTGCACCGTGATATCACGGCACCGAATGTTATCTCTGCTTTTTCAATGCTTTTCAATGGCTTTTGTTTACAGATAAGAGCAGACAACATGAAAAGCCGTGATATCACGGTCAAGAAGGACTCTGCCACATCTGTAAACACCATATCATAACTGGATTCTTTGTAACTGTAATTCTCTTTTAATGAGTAATATACATGCAGCTTTTCACTGTAGAGACCAGTTAGTGCATGAGAGGAACTTAGAGAAGGAGACAGTGAAGATTAGTTTCATCAGACGATATAGTAGAAAGACGATAGAAAAGAGTTGTTACAACCTAGTAATGAGCACATACATAAGATTTATAGTAGGGACAGCACAGTTATAAAAGAAAAGTCAACATTCATGAAAAAAGCAAGGAGAGAAGTTCAACGATTCTGGGACTTGTGCCAAACGAGCTGATATTTGTTTCATTAAATGCAATTGTAAAATAGGATGTTGGCACCAGGGAGATTTGTGACCTTTTACCATTAAGGAAGACCCATATTAATTCAACCTAAAGAGGAGAAACTAGACACAAAAGTAAATATATTCTAACGCAGGTCTTCCTCAATGACCCCAACACAGGCTAGGATACAACTTAAAAAACGATGCATCGCCCTTTCAGGCCCTGCTCACAGTTTATCAGTTTCTCCTAGAGTGTTTATTTAATCATATTAGGAAGAGCATGTAGGGGAGTCTTCTGTTCTGGAATGACACAGAACCTTCTCAGTTGCACAATTTCTCAAACTGTGGAACAACCTTTATTAATGTCAAAGTGAGGGTATTTCATCTTATCTGATTCTCTCACAGAAAGAGTGCAAAGATATACAACAACAAAAACAATTAAAAAGAGGTAAAAACAAAATGAATCCAAAGGGATTGCTAACATAATGGAATCCCACGATAGTACTAGTGACAGGCCAAGAGACTGCATAGTGTGTGCACCGCTGGGAGTTGTACAAGGGAGGGTTTGCACATGGCTTATTTTGAAAACTGCCATTTCAAAGCCAGGAGGGGATTATAGCCACATAGTTTGTAAGGCCAAAAAAAACCCTACATCCATCCAGTTCAATCTATTGTCCTATAGTGTTGATCCAGAGGAAGGCAAAAACCTCTATGAGGTAGAAGCCAATTGTCCTCATTTTAGGGGAAAAATTCCTTCCTGACTCCAATCTGGCAATCGGAATAAATTCCTGGATCAACGACCCTTCTCCAGAGTCCTAATCACTATAACTTGTTATATTATTACACTATAGAAATGCATCCAGACCCTTTTTGAATTCTGTTAGTGAACAAGTTCCTCTGGCAGAGAGTTCCACATTCTCACTGCTCTTACAGTAAAGAATCCCTTTCTATGTTTATGTAGAGTCTGTGTATGTTACCGACCATCTCTCTCTGCTCTAGAAGAAGTGACTAGAAATGGTGACGTCACTCCCTGCTGTTTGTTATCAAAGGTTGTTATAGGGCTTGTCCAGTTCATGAAATTTATAAGTAAATGGATCAAGGATGGGGAAAAATAGAAAAAAAAAAGTCGTACTCACCTCCCAGTCCTCTGCTGCTGCCACTTACTGCAGCCTCCTGGGACCCACTCCTCTTTTCTTTAAAGAGGACTTATCACCTCCAGGGAAACTCATGAAGTAACAGGAGACTAAAATACAAACACTTCCTTAAATGTACTTCATTAGGTAAATCCAAGCATTTCACTTGTAATTCAGTTTTTAAAAAAGCTCTGGCCCTTTAAGACAGCTCTGAAGTCGGGCCAAGTCGGCACCTGACAGCCTGATGGATCACTATGTGACAGTTGTGCTGATTCTGAGCTGGAAGAGTCCACTGTGAAAGGGGGAGCCAGGAAGTCTACATCATGAGCACACTGATTTTCTCTGGGCTGCTATATCTGTGCTGGATATAACACTAGCAGCAGTGTAATGTAGATGCACTGTCACACTCTTTCCTCAGTGTGCTGTGCCTGCAGTGTATGCAGTGAGAGACTCAGATTATAATGTACAAGCAGCTATTCTCTCAGCTTCCCCTGCACAGTTGATTTCTCTCAACAGAAAGAATCCCTGCTACATACAGAGCTCTGCTAAGAAAGTGAAAGTAAACCCTGGTCCCCTGTAATACTCAGGGAAATCCTCTGCATTGCTAATGACATGTATTGGAAAAAAGTCTTATAATTTCATCTACTATTATATTTTGTGTGTTTGTGTGGAGGTGATAGGTACTCTTTAATGTTCTTGCCACAACTAACAGGAAAATCATACTCTGAATTATGAGTGAATGAAGCAGGAGCTTCTCCAGTGTGTCAGCATGCAGCACAAGAAATAGAGAGGAGTCTTCAGTAGTGTTGAGCGATGAGTATCGACAAAGTTGAAATCAGCAAGGTTTTTATGGTGATCGAAATTTTTAAATCATGCGATAATTAAGGCTAAAATCTGTGCATCATCTATTAAGATCGCGCCATTTTCGGCGCTTCCTGTCATTTTGGCGGCCAGCAAATCAGATTACAAAATAGAGCAGGGTGAGATGTGTGTTCGAAGTCATGACTGGGATGTGTATGGTTGCGATTGGCTGGAAAAATCACATGACCTCGTTTTACATAGAACAGCGTTTCCTGTTAAGCCTCAGTGTCTCTCAGCGTCTCATAGGAGTAGGACGTGCGCTCTGCCTGTGGCCAAACAGCTCAGCGAAATTATTCTATTTCTGCACAGAGAAACCTCTACTATTAGCTGTGATCCTTACAATTTAGTTATATTAGAGATTGGAAGATTTATGTAGTTAGGTAGAGAATTTTAAAGGAGCATCTACCGCTGTAAAGTCACGGGGGTAGCGGCGGGGGGGGGGGGGTCCCGGGCGGCAAACAGACAAGCTCTATAAAGAACACTGGAAAAAGTTCACCAAGATTTAGTGTAGATATTGCAGTGCAATATCTTTATTATTAACAGTTTGCTATTGAAATATTTCCTGGATATTGGGCAGCCTGAACTTATATTAGGATACACATCATTTCTAGTAACTGCAGGTCTCTGTGTTAGGTGCAAAACTCCACTTTTATTATCAGTATACATTTCAGATAGGTGTTCATTTTCAATTTTACCCATTCCACCTTTGTTCATATATCCACCTTGCACTTAAATCTGAAAACAGCAATTTTATAGTCACCACAGGTGAATTGAAAGGTGCAAAACATATTGTGTATTATACGAAAACATAACAGATACGTGTTTTTTGACTTTTGGCGCTCTACAGCTTTGTTCATTGACGCAGTTTGCACGTAAATCTGAAAACAGCAATTTTATAGTCTCCACAGGTGAATTGAAAGGTGCAAAAAATACCGTTTATTATACGAAAACATTTCAGATACTTGTTTTTTTACTTTGGCGCACTACAGCTTTGTTCATTGACGCAGCTTGCACGTAAATCTGAAAACAGCAATTTTATAGTCACCACAGGTGAATTGAAAGGTGCAAAAAATACCTTTATTATACGAAACATAACAGATACGTGTTTTTTGACTTTGGCGCACTACAGCTTTGTTCATTGACGCAGCTTGCACGTAAATCTGAAAACAGCAATTTTATAGTCACCACAGGTGAATTGAAAGGTGCAAAAAATACCGTGTATTATACGAAAACATAACAGATACGTGTTTTTTGACTTTGGCGCACTACAGCTTTGTTCATTGACGCAGCTTGCACGTAAATCTGAAAACAGCAATTTTATAGTCACCACAGGTGAATTGAAAGGTGCAAAAAATACCGTTTTTTTTTAGATAACATAACAGATACGTGTTTTTTTGACTTTGGCGCACTACAGCTTTGTTCATTGACGCAGCTTGCACGTAAATCTTAAAACAGCAATTTTATAGTCACCACAGGTGAATTGAAAGGTGCAAAAATACCGTGTATTATACGAAAACATAACAGATACGTGTTTTTTTTGACTTTGGCGCACTACAGCTTTGTTCATTGACGCAGCTTGCACGTAAATCATAAATCAGCAATTTTATAGTCACCACAGGTGAATTGAAAGGTGCAAAAAATACCGTGTAATATACAAAACATAACATATAAGCTTTTTTTTGACTTTGGCGCAACTTTGCGGGCTCATCTAGTCTTATTATCTACATGACGCATGCTTGCACGTAATCAGAAAACAGCAAATTTATAGTCATCACAGGTGAATTGAAAGGTGCAAAAAAAGTGCAGTGATTATACGTAAACACAGTAACAGATAACGTGTTTATTTGACTTTGCGCACTACCACTTTGTTCATAGACTCAGCTTGCACGTAACATCTGAAAACAGCAATTATAGTCACCACATGGTGAAGTTGAAAGGTGCAAAAAAATGCTGGTGTTTAAAAACAAAACCATTACAGAACGTGTTTTTTTTGACTTTGTGCGCACACAAGCATTGTTCATTGACGCAGCTTGCAACGTACATCTGAAAACAGCAATTTTATAGTCACCACAGGTGAATATGAAAGGTGCAAAAAATACCATGTATTAGACCAAAGAACATAAACAGAACGTGTTTTTTTGGACTTTGTGCGCAATACAGCTTTGTTTCATTTGACGCAGCTTGTCACTCTGTATCTCAGTCTGTACTCTCATCTCGCATTCAATCATTATTATCCTGATTTATCATTCTACTTTCGCAGTGAATTGAAAGGTGCAAAAAATCCATTTTATTATCCGGAAAACAATTTCAGAATACGTGTTTTTTTTCTTTTGGCACACACTACCAGCTTTGTTCAAGTGACTCAGCTTGCACGTAAATCGGAGAAAACAGCAAATTTATAGTCACCACCTGGTTATTGAAATGTGCAAAAAAATACCGTGTATTATACGAAAACATAACAGGTTACGTGTTTTTGCACTGTGCCCAGTCCCAGATTTGTTGATAGAGACACCTTGCAAGTTAAATTTGAATCCAGCAATTTTGTTTTGATTAGAAGGGATATTAGAATAGCTGTGTATTTGCCGAACTTTTAATAAGAGACTTACCAAAACAATACCATACCTTCTCAAATTTTTATATTGACTTAACATGAGCGAAATAGCAGGTGTAATCGACAAAAGAATGGGGATAACCCATGGAGGTAGAGGTTAGCGGAGAGAGGTGCTCCCATCCAGTGCTGGCGACGAACACACATGCCGAGCGCTCGTCAGTTTGCAGTACCTCAGCCTGTCAAATCCGCTGGGTCAGGCCCTGTGAATCTCAGTAACGATACATCTTGTCAGCCAATCCTGTCCATCAGTTGTTTAATGCAACCTGCAACCAGCATCCTTATCTCCTCCTTCCCTCCCCAGTCACGGCCACAAATGGTCTCATCACATCATTCAGCATCCGTCCAACATGAAAGCAGCCCAAATCGTGTCAACTCTTGTACGCCACCACGTGGATAATCAATTGATCTGAATACCTCATTGATGACAAAATGCGGTTGGGTCAGAAGGCATGTTAAAGATCAAGATTGATTATTTAGTCTGCCTGCCGCCCATTACTGATTCATCAGAGGAGAAAGGAAGCCGGTCAATCGCAAAAATCCCGGGAGGTCCGGCAACGCTTTGCAGGTCCTCCTGCTTGTAGCCCGCATCTTCTGGATGCAGAAAGTCCAGGACGACCAAGTCAACCTGTGTTGAAGATGATGAAAATAATTGACGACATTGTCTGATCCATTGTGTCTTTTCCGCAGAATTATGTGGGACGAGGAGGAAGACGATGGGGCGTAGTGTCAATACGGGTTCCCCGAGCCACCAAAAAGGGAGAGGTGCGGTCGCAAGAAGTCCGCTGAAATGATGTCCGCCCAGCCACGTCAGCGCAAACCCCGCTTCCTGCGCTTATCGCCGAAAAAAAGGATCACAGGACCTCTCATCCCTGGGCCTTCTTTTGAGCAAGCCTCATGAGATTCACCCAGCGAGTGTCATATGCCGCCCTTTGCCGAAACGCTATAAGTAGAGGCAATGAACCTTAAGTGTTAAGCCAACACCACATGTCTAGTAACAAATGCAGCGAATGCCAGAAGTTTAAATGGAGGGAAACCATGGACAAAAAAGGCCAACCGATGCCGTCCTCCACTACTGGTCACACCCTCTGTCACCGCCTTACCTCCGCCCCTGGGGTGGACCAAGTCGTTCCACTCACTGCCCATGTTCTCTCAGATTCATCATCAGGGATCAGCCACCGCTACAGCCTCCACCGTCGTCCGAGTACCACCAGCCACCACCAAAAAAAGAAGGGTAAACCCATCCTACCAAACGCCACTTTCTCCCTTCCGCCAGTGTTGACGACCTGCACAACACCGTACAGCGTGCCAGTCTAGCAGCCACCTTCATTAGAAATATATTTGTTACAATTATTTTGGTCGGCAGGGGTTTGGGGGGGGGGGGGGGGGACATAAGATAACTCTTGTTTAATGTGAGGGGGGCGGGGGCCAAACCATCCAAAGCCAAAAGCCTGAATGTCCGGCATTGCCATGCTTTTGGCCTGGAAATGATGCCTTTTTCCGTTCTGGTGGGACACAGATGGGTTTCTCGCCACGTCATGTGCCCTCGCCTACCCCCAATACCAGATGGCTGAGCAGGCATTTCTTTGTCCAAAAGCCGTCCCTGGCCCTGGTGCCAGCCACGTGTCATCTAAAATTTTCAAGCGTAAATAACAATGTCAGCATCTGGTGGGCCAGTTAAAAGTCCCATCTGAACCACCGACAAAATGGACTAGTAAGCACGGCCAAAGGCCGCTACTATCTCTGTTGCGAGCCTCACCTGGGTGAGCTGGTGGATGACTTTGGGGGTGACTTTGTGCCTCGGCTCGGCCACACTCTTCAAAACCGCAGGGATGGTTGCAGGCTTTTCCCTCCAGGTCCACTGGTGGCATCACGTGCCCAGAGAAAACCAAAGCCGTTTTTGAAATTAATCTGTCTTGGAGACCATCCACACACTAGTCAGGAGCTGTGGACGGCTCTCCGCAACGAGACCCGAGCGCTGGCTGGGTGACCAAGAACTTTGTTCCAATCAAGGTGTAACGAAAACGGTGGCGAAATGCTGCTGTGCCGCCCAAAGATCGTTAGGCTGAGCACAGCCCTTGCCTGGCACAAGTCCAAAAGCTGGTCGTCCAGAAATTTCTAAAGAGCTCCCCTGGTCAGTGACTGCCTGCTGAGGAAGGCTCGAGGTCTTGATTTCAGCACTTCGCTACCTGCCGTTCGCGGACCCTGCTTTGTCCCGCCTTATTGCGTTGACAGCGTCACTCGGGCCTCGCCCGTCAACCGTCTCATGTTGTAACGTGGCAACAGCAGAATTACCACCCTCCACATGCTCAGCGATTGTGGCAGCAGCGTAAATTGCCATTATAACGCAGAACGAAGTGTACACCATTTCCTGACAAGCGAGCTGTGCGGACCACCGGGGTTGATGACCACCGAGAGTGGAGGCAGGTGAAAGAGCTCGTGCACCATCCTTGCCATTTTTGAATAAGCACCAAAATGGTCAGTGCTTACAATGCCCTTGTCAGCATGAAAGCATTGTGGTGATCTATAGTTCTGGAAAACGATCGTAGATCACTCTGAAACAACAGGTCCCGCTCAGCGACGGAGGAGGAGACTGACACAGATGACGACTACGGAGCCTTTTCTCTCCCATCAAATCCACAAGGCCCCGACAGTTTCACAATTTCATCTGTCTTCATTAGCGTGGTTCGGGACCAGATCTAGTGCAAGGTGGCGGCATCAGCTCTCAGTGGTGCATCATCTCTGGCAAGTCAGGGCTTTTATGGTGTATGAAGCTTGAGCCGCGGCAGCAGAGGAGGATGTTATTCCTGACACGAATGTTACCTGACGTCCCTGCCCTTGGAAATAGGTTTGGGGCTGCAAATTAGAGCAGAAAGTAAGATGAGACGACTCAGGTTTGTCTATATGCCCGGGTCCTCGACCCCAGAGGCTTGGGGAAACAAGAGGCTCCATCTCTCCACAGAAGTGCTTGGATGCTCCCATTTATCCCTCCAACATGGTCCTCGTCATTAATGCCATCAAAATGTGAACAAACATTACTGGGAGCCACCCTTCTTGGAAGTCCCGTACAAAACAAAACAAGCACTTTCCTTCCACCCACTACCCCAATATAGAGTTAAAAATCAGGAATGGAGATCCTGCTGATTATCAACTGGAGACATCTGTTGCGTTTGCTTTACTTCTTCAAATGTCACGGTGGAACAACGTCAGCGACGTAGACAGCATAGAGTGCAAGTAGCCGTAGCGGCAGCACAGCAGCAAGTTGGCAGAAGCCAAATGGGTGACCTTCTGGCAAACTTTATTTACACCTCACCAAACGCATGCAATGCAGGGCACAACATACAAACACCCAAGACCAGCTTAAGATTCGTGTGCACACTATCATGCGTCTTTCAACACCTATTGTTTTTGTTAGGTTCCGGACCCAATAGAATTTCTGTGGTATCCAAAATGGAAGAATGGCCCGAGCGGGCTAGCCACGCCATAGAGGTGTTGTTCCTGCCCAGCAGCCAGCTTCATATCATGAGCTGAACTTCAGCACAGCTGGAGGAGTCCATGTACAGACAAACCATCCGGCAATCCACAGATAATGTGATCGATTGACTTTCATCAAGATGAATCAGGCAATGGATCCTGATGATAGATAGTGGCCCCAATTGCCCGAGGTCACCGATTAGTGTTTGGCCGGTCTACTTCACATTCCTCAGCCAAACAGAAATGGTCCTCCTTAAAAACATATTTTTAAAATGATCATTTCTTACAGCATTTTTTATTCATCAGTTTCCAACAGTTCATATTGCTGTGTTTGGTGCTATGAGTATACTAAAAGACACCAAGGTTTCTTGACAAAACCATATTCATTTACTCCTTCATCTTTAGAATTTTTCGCATAGTCAATGTTTGGGGGTCCATGATGCCTCACAATTTTTAACAGTGGCTGAGAGTCGAATATTTATAATTTTTTGGGCTCATGTTTGCTGTAGATAGAGATCAGCAATAATTTATGGTCCCTTTGGGAACAAAAATGGTGGCTTTTAAAGTGCATTCTTCCCTCACAATTTTTAACAGTTGCTGAGAAGTCATTTTATAATTTTTTGGCCTGCTTTGAAAAGCATCAATACTACAGGTCCTATTCTAAAAAAATGTGTTTTCTAATAGACATTTTGTTCTTCACAATGTCAAAATGGCTCATGGTCCTGTTTGAATTTTTGGCGGGCTTTTTGCTGTGACATGCAGCTATACTACAGAACTATTATAAAAGAATGTTTGTTTTCTAACTAACAGACAATGTTTTCTCTCTCACAATTTTCTAGAGTTGGTTCAAGGTAGTATGGTGCTGTCAGAAAACATTAATAGTTAGGACACAGTATAATGTACTCATATTTTCAAATCATTGTTTAGCAAGATCTTTAACATAGCTATCAATCCCTTTATTGAGACAACCCATTTAATATAATAAAAAAAGAGAGACAAAGACAAAGGGAGGTACAGGGAAACTTGACCAGATGTAGGTTATTCAGAGGACATGGAGTATAGAGCACGGACGGAGAACAAAATACAGAGACCATTTCCTTCAGCACAGCATTTAGTAAAAATGATAAAAAGAAATGCCAAGAAAAAGGGCACCTTGTGTAACGAGGAGCGTGTTAAACCACCAGTATTTCGAAGTGAGCTCAATTGTTACCACTCATACGGAGGGGCAAGCGCTACCCAGGTCTTGACTGTGTACTGAGGAAGGCATGGAGTTCCACACTTCCTGCCTCCGCACCTGCTGCAGCAGACTTATAGTATTTCTTGCTGTGGGTAGCGTGTAATCAGGCATTTAAACCTGCGTGTTAATAATGATTGACGCCAGCCTGGGCTCTCACCGCACCCACTGAAACTCCTGACCCCTTGTCATTGCTGTAGCACAAGGACAGGTATAGTCGCATGTCCAGTTTCAAATAAAATGGTGGTTGTAAAGACTTTCCTTTTTTCCGGATCACATTTATAATCTGGGGTCAAGGGGCAGTTTTAATGGTTCATACTGCGGTCCAGGACAGGTATAGTTCAATGTCCAGTTTCAACTAAAATGGTGGGATGAAAGACACCTTTTTCTCCCGGTCACTTTTTTAATCTGGAAGGTCAGACAGGTTTAATGGTCATACTGCAGTCCAGCAGTTCTAGTCAATGTCCATTTCAACTAAAATGGTGGCGGTTGAAAGACTCCTTTTTCCGGCACTTTTTAATCTGTGGTCAGACCGGTTAAGGTGTCATGTTGCGGTCCATGGACAGGGTTTGTCAATGTCCATTTTATCACTAAAATGGCTGTGTTGAAAGACCTCATTTTTCCAGGCACTTATTTTTTAAATCTGTGGGGTTAGACAAGGGGATTTAATGGACATACTGTCCATGACAGTACTATCAATGTCCCAGTTTTCAACCTAAAATGTGTGGGTTGAAAGACTCCTTTTTCTTGCACGTTTTAATCTGTGGGTAACAGTTTAAGGGTCAATGCTGCGGTCGCAGACAGGGTTTGGTCAAATGTCCAGTTCAACTAAAATGGTGGTTCAAAGACACTTTACTTCAAGTCAACTTTTTAATCTGTGGGTCATTCAGGTTTTTAGGTCATGCTGTGCGATCCAACAATATATGTATATTCAATTGATCCATTTTCAAGTAAAAATGATGGTTCAAATCATACTGGCCATTCTGGCACATTTTAATTAGTGGGCTAAGCAGATTTAAGGGTCATGCTGTTGGAACAAGAAAAAAACATGGGATAGTGAATGGAGTGTGACTTTTTTCTGTGCGTATTATACCTAAGTGTTGATGCCGGTAATATGTATGCAGGTAAAATCCTTTTGACTGTTGTGCTTTAAATCCAGCTTCTCCTCCTATCCCTGATGGTGTAAGAATGAAGGGAGTTGTTGCTCTCAGCCATGACTTTAATGTCATCGTAGATGATCGACTATCGAAAAACCTTAACGAGTGGGTGGCCGAGTATCTGACTAATGCGCCCATGACGATAAGCCAACGTAATCGGCACAAGCACTATACTCTACACCAGTATGGCTCCCTTTGGTGGCTCTAACACGAAAGAATGCCCAATCCCAAATCCTGGCCCTCCTAGGGCCCAAGAATCCTTCAACCGGCCTCAATGCCTTTTTGCGTCAGTTCTCCGTCCTATCTCGCCCAGTACCTAACTGCCCTTTTATACTGTAAGTGGATGCTAGTCTTCAGCTCGGTGAGCCGGGTGCGCTGTACCTACCTGCAGAGATCTCCACTGGTAAACTACAGTACTTGGTTTTTTTCTCCAAGACATTCTCTCCTTCTAAGAAGAAATTATACCATAGGTGATCGCGAATTACTGCTCCGTGGAGAAGATCTATGAGACTCATAGACGTAATGGCGTCCACCTGCTGGAGGGGGCGTCACCACCCTATTGACAACTTCACGATACCACAAGAACCCTCCTTTATCTTCATTCGGCTCAACGCCTGAAACCCCGGCAAGCCAGTGGTCACTATTCTTTGCCCGTTTTGACGTCCGTCTACATTTTTCGCCGTGCCCGATAAAAACGTCAGATCTGACTCTCTATCTCGATCTTTTGATACGGTGGCACTTATAGCCTCCTCCCCAGCACGATTGTCACCCCAGAGCAACTCGACACGGCTCCCCGTGGAGTCTCCAACACCTACCCCCCCCGTGAAGACGAATGCGTGTGGCCTGCTAGCGTCCCTATAATCCTGAAGTGGGAACCACTTCTTCTCGAACAACTGGGGCATCCAGGAGTACATAGGTTCGCTAACATACAGGTTCTCCCTTATTACTTGGTGGCCTATCTCTTGAGTTCAGATGTCATGACTTTGTTCTAGCCTGCACTCCTGAGGGGCCCGAAATAAGGTCCCTCGTCTCAAACCCACGGGCCATCTTCAGCTCCTCCCTGTGCCGGGAGAAAAACCCTGGTAACCGATGAAGCTATGGACATTCGTACTGATCTCCCGCCGCCCTCATCTGAAACACTGTCAATCTTGTTTGTGACTGACCGTTTCATCCAAGATGCTCACTTTAACCTCAAGTGCCTGGGTTTAGCCGCTGGCGCCCCCAGCTTGGCCCAACATCTTTTTCAGTTCATGTTTTCCGTCTGCAACGGACTCCCTATTGTGCATATTATCTTTAGACCAGGGAAGTCCAGTTTATTTGCAAATTTGGAGGCTTTGTGTGTGGTCAATTGCAGGTATCAGCTAGACTTCTCATCTGGCATAACCACCCCCAAACAAAGTGCAGTTTGAGATGGGTTTAACCATTTGGGTACCGTAACTGCGGCATTTTGTGTCCGACCGCAAAGATAAATGGTCTGATCTTCTCCCGCTGGGCAGAAGTTTTCCCTATAACTCTTTTATATTCGGGATTCCGCTGGATCCCTTCCCCCTTTTTTGTCAACTTGTGGGTACATCCCCGCCCGCCTCTCCCCCTAGCTACCTCGTGTCATTTTCCCGGCTGTGGATTGCCCAGTATGGGACATGCAAGGCTCTCTGCAGCTCACACGACAGGGCCCTGCTACGGGCTTCGCTCGCACCAGAAGTCCAGGTTGCAGGTACCGTAGTCCCCCCGCCCCTATTTGAAGCCGGGCGATTAGGAGTTTGTATCCACCAAGATATATCCGCTTTAAGTTGCCTGAGTTACAAGTTAGCCTAATACTTGGGTCCTTTTGAGGTACTGCAACGACTATGACCTCTCATTAATATCCTAGCTCGCTATCTCCGCTTGCCTCTTATCCTTCGCATCCCAAAACGCCTTCTATGTCCTCACTCCTCAATCCGGTGTGTACTGATCGCTTTCTCCCTGGGGGCCGTCTCGTCTTCCCTCCTGTGGCCACACTGATAACATCTTGAATCAAGGAGGTTGCTGGCGCAGAGAGACAGTGAGATGGGAAGCGGGTTTTACAATTCTCATTGACTGGAAGGGGTTCGGGGAGGCCGGAATGGCGGTCGTGGTGAACCGGTGGTCCAACCTTATCTCCATGTACCTCCTCTCAAGTTTCAAAAAAAGAGGGGGAAACCTAAGGTTGGGCAGAGAGGGGGGGTACTGAGTCACGGTGGCAACACGGGCTCCGCTGCCCCCCGCTACCTGTCACCCTGCTCGCATGTGTCCGGCGCCGCTGCTTTGCGGCTGCCCTCGACCAACCCTCAGCTGTCCCGGACCGCCGGAGACCGCTTCCTTCACCTGTCCCCGCTTCCTGTGAACGCCGCTCCTGACTGTCCCGGCCGCCGTTGCACTTCTAAATTTACAGGGCCAGCGGTCCCGTGATAATTGGTCTATTGTCGGCATTGGTTCTATTTTTAAGTATCCGCCCCATCGCAACATCCTGCCATTCTGTTATTGAGTGCTTACGTGCGTCTAGAGTGTATTGCAGTATTGTCGCTGATTTACCCTTGTACCAGTCCTATACGCTGCTTACGTTGGTCCTGACCTTGCCTGTGTGCCGCCAGCCCTGACCTTATCTATACTATATCGACTAAGTGTGACCACACGAACCTCTGCCGTGCGCTGCCTGACCTTCTGCTTAGTCCCCTACTAAATAGCCGTCTCAGTAATACGTCTATTGTACCTAACGCTTTAACCCCGGCCGCCATCGCAAGCCAGGTCACGACAGGGTTAACGACCTGGTACCATCACGCCGCGAATTCCACCCCGTTTGGGGCGGGCTCTGGTGAAAACGGAAGCACTTAGACCCCTTTCCCCTGGCGTGGCTTGCGTATCGCTTGCCTTGGCCCCAGCGAATCCACCTTGGTTACACTTTTGTTCCCTATATATTCTTTTTCATTCCCCCCTATCAGCACAGTTAAAGTGCTAGACACCTATTTTAGGGAATAGGTGTACATTTCACTCTAAATGTTTTATCCTGTTATTCACCACCTATATGCCGGGGGTAAGTGCAAGGCACTGTTTCCATGGAATATGTGTTACTCAAACTATGCTTCCTATTTTTTGTTCTTTCCCCCCTATCATGACAGAAAAAGTGTAGGGACCCCTGTTTCTAGGGGAATGATGTACATTTCACTCTAAATGCTTTTTTTCTTTCCCCCCTTATCATGCACAGGGTAAAGTTTAAAAAAACCGTTTTTTTTTTTGGAATAGTTGTTTCGTTTCGCTCTAAATTTGGCTAATTTCCTGTTCTTTTTCCACACCTTTTTCTTGTGCAGTTAAAGTGTAGAACCTTTTTCCTTGGAATATGTGTTCTTTCACTATAACTTCTATATGTCTGTTCATTCCCCACCTATAATGAAAAGGTGAAGTGCTAGCCACCTGTTTTATGGAATGGTGAAAAATTCACTCTAAACTCCTTTTTATCCTGTTCTTTCCCCATGTCATGCACAGGTAACGTGCTAGGCACCTGTTTTTTTGCAATATGTGTTCAACACTCTATGTTTCCTATTTCCGTTCTTTCCCCCAAATTTTCAACCGGGTAAAGTGCTAGACCCCTGTTTTATGGAATAGGTGTACATTTCACTCTAAACGCCTTTTTTTTTCTTGTTATTCCCCCTTCATGCAAGTAAAGGCTTTGGCACTGTTTCTTAGAATAGGTGTAAATTTTGAATCAAAAATGCTATATACCCTGTTCTTTTTCCCAAAAATGTCTGCACAGGAAAGTGCTTACACCTGTTTCTAGGAATTGTGTTACTATACTCTAAACTCCCTATATTCCTGTTATTCCCCACTATCATGAAAAAGGGAAAAGTTCTAGGCACCTGTTTCTATGGAATGGTGTATTTTTACTCAAACCCCCCTATATACCCGTTTTTCCCGAACCTATCAAGGACGGGGAAAAGTGCTAGACCCTGTTTTTATGGAAATAGGTGTACATTTCACTCTAAATGCCTTAACCCTGTTATTCCCCACCTATCATGCACAGTTAAAGTGCGGGAAACCCCTGTTTTTGAAAGGGTGTACATTTCATCTAAACTGCCTATATATCATTTCATTCCCACCTACTGCACAGGAAAAGTTTTGGGCACCTGTTTTATGGAATGGTGTATATTTATCTAAATTCCAAATTTGTTCTGTTATTCACCACCTTATGAAAAGGGAAAAGTGCAGACATAGAAACAACCCGGTGTCAAAAAAATGACTTTATTCTTTTTTCAGCATAAAAACTTACATGCTTAGCCTCCTAGGATTGTGAAAAAAAAAAAAGTATACTTTAAAATTTGGTACTTAGGTAGTTTGATGGGGCATATTCCCGTTCAATTGGGGGGTTTAGAGCCCGGCGGATTCACCCATAGGGGGTTTCCCGAGAGTCCCAAGAGCCCGGGCTGAGTGACGTCTACCTGCACCGGGGGTTGGAGGATCCCAGTCTGTGCTTGAAGGTTTACAAAGTGGTCAAGTGGCTAGTTTTCTATTACAGGTAACGTGCTAGACACCTTTTTCTTTGAAATATGTGTTCCTTTCACTCTAAGCTGCCTTATTCTGTTCATTCCCCCTATCTGACAAGTAAGTGCTAGGACCTGTTTGCTGGAATAGCTTTCCTTTCACTCTAAACGTCCTATATGTCCTTTCTTTCCCACTATCATGCACAGGGAACGTGTAGACACCGTTTCTATGGAAAAGGTATATATTTCACTTTTAATTGCCCAAAAATCTGTTCATTCCCCCCCCCATCATAACTATTGCCCGCTTTTTTTGGGAAAAGGTTTACATTTCACTCTAAAAATTCCTTATGTCCTGTTTATTCCCCACCTATCATCCGGTAAAGTGTAGGACCGTTTTTATGGAATATGTCTTCTTTTTAAACTAAACTGCCTATATAGCCCGTTCATTCCCACCTATCATGCCAGGTAAAGTGCTAGGCACCTGTTTCTATGGAATATGGTTCACTGCACTCATGCTTCCCATATATCCTTTTCTTCCCACCTGTCTGCACAGGGAAAATGTTGACACCTTTTTATGGTCTGTGTTTTATTCCCTATAAAATTTATGTTATCTTATTTATTTAATCTTTTCTTTAGCTCCTTTACTTTTCCTTAACTCTTTATTACTTAGTAATAATGTTCATTATTTTTCTTCATTCTTTTTCTTCATGCCTTTTAGTATGTCCCTGGTGAAGATTTGTCCCTCAATTGAGAGGACCAAAATAATGAATCGAGCCTCTAAGTCAGTGGTACAGCTGAGCTTTGGGGTGAAGAGACCCTTTTTTAATTCCCTATGGCTACTTCCCTGGACCTGGACTGGTGGTAGTCTGCAAAGTGTCTTGAGGTGTACTGTCAATGTTTAATGACCGGGGCATGTCCTACCTTGAAGTGGGTTTCCTGAAAGCAGGCAATATGTATTCTATGTCGGTGGAAGTGGTGCAAGACCTGTGCTCGTTTCTCAGGGGTATTCAGGCCTTTCGCATTAAAAGATGCTACGTTGAGAGATGCCATGAGGTGTACTAGAACAGGGATAACCAACTGCAATCAAGACAAGAGTGGACTACTGCCATGGGCCTGCAGGGGAAAAAAAAGTGGGGGAGAGGAAGGACAAACAAGGAATAAACAAAAGAATAATACAAAATCTAAAAAAAACAAACAAACAAGTGTAACAGAAGACCTGCTTCACTAGGAAAAAAAAGAAACCTAGAGCATGAGTTCCACCTACTGGGGGCAAGTGGAATTGCACAAGTACGGGAGAAAGGCCTCTTGAAATGGATATGTGTATATCCAGCAAAATAAAGAGAAAAAATAATAACAACGACAGAACCCGGTTCCCCCTGGCCATCCACTGTAGGTAGGTCGGGGGCTTGTTGGTTTTAACGGGGAACTTTATGCAGGGGAGTGTCCTTGATCCCAGGTGTGAGCGCCCCTTACTCCCCTGCTCCCCGGGGGATGTCGTTGGGGGTGAGGAGGGTTCTGGAAAAAGTCTCTCTTGTTGGGGTAGACCACTAGAAAAGATAGAAGACAGAGAGGGCTAGTAAGGTTGGGACAATTATTTAAGTTTGAGAGCTTGCAGAATTGTAGGAATGTCCTTGGGAGAACGAATAGTGAGAGTCTGTTGTCCGGCGGATAGAAAGGGAGTGTTTACGATTTTTATCGCCCAAAATTGAAATGGGAAGGTTTTTATGGTGATCAAAATTTCCGATATGCGTAATTAAGGTTAAAATTGGCTCATCTATTAAGATCGGCCTTTTTGGCGCTTCCTGTAATTTTGGCGCCCGCAAATCAGATTACAGAATGAGAGGGTGGATGTGTGTGCGAGTCATGACTGGGATGGTATGGTTTCGTTGGTGGAAAAATCACATGACCTGTTTTAAAAGAAAGGTTTCCCGTTTTGCCTCAGTGTCTTCAGCTTTTTCCCTAGGGATAGGCCTGCGCTTGCCCGTGGCCAAACAGTCAGCGAAAATTTTTTTTTTTTCTGCACAGAGAAACCTCTATATTGTGTTCCTTCCATTTAGTTAGATTAGAGATTGAAAATTTTTTTAGTTGCTAAGGGAATTTTAAGCAGCATTACCCCTGTAAATTCACGGCGGTGGGAGCGGGGGGGGGGGGGGGGCGGGCGAACACGCAAGTTATCTATAAAGAACAAAGGATAAAGTTCCCAAGATTAGGTAGAATTGTGTGGAAATCTTTTTATTAACAGTTGCTATTGAAAAATTTTTGGTTTGGGCAGCCGAAATTATATTTGGTAAACTCTTTGTAATGCAGGTCTCTTTTATTTGCTGAAAAAACCCCCTTTATTTAGTATACATTTCAATGGGTTTTTTTTTAAATTTTTCCCCTTAACCTGTGACTGTTGTATCCCCCCTTGCAGTTAAATTACAATAAAAGAATTTGTAGTCGCACAGGTTGTTTGGGTGCCAAAAATCCTGTATCGTACGAAAAAATCACAGTTACGTGTTTTTTTTTACTTTTGCGCACCCAGCATTGTTCTTTGACGCAGCATCTACAAAATCTTAAAACAGCAATTTCTACTCCCCCGGTGAATTAAAGGTGCAAAAAATACATTTTTTTTTTAAACAAAAACAAAAACAGTTA
Source organism: Phyllomedusa bahiana (assembly GCA_025379985.1). Taxonomy (NCBI): domain Eukaryota; kingdom Metazoa; phylum Chordata; class Amphibia; order Anura; family Hylidae; genus Phyllomedusa; species Phyllomedusa bahiana. The sequence goes on from JAODAL010019026.1 coordinate 30,792, forward strand.
GTTTTTTTTGACTTTTGCCACCCAGCATTGTTCATTGACGCAGCATCTCGTAAATCTTAAAACAAAATTCTTTTATTCACCCAGGTGAATTGAAAGGTCAAAAAATAGTTTTATTTACCAAAACATAACGTTACTGTTTTTTGACTTTTGCCCCCCGCATTGTTCATTGACCGCACCCACGTAAATTTTAAAACAGAAAATTCTATATTCCCCCAGGGAAAAAAAAAGGTGCAAAAAATACCGTGTATTATAGAAAACAAAAAAGATACGTTTTTTTTTGATTTTTGCGCACCCACTTTTTTCATTGATGAGCATCAGAAAATTTTAAACACCATTCTATAGTCCCCAAAGGGTGAATTGAAAGGTGCAAAAAATACTGTGTTTTAAAACGAAAAATAACAGATACAGACAAACAACCCTTTTCCCCCCGGCACTTTTTAATCGGGGGGTCAACGGTTTTTTAAATGGTCATTGTCCAGGACGGTAATCAAGTCCAGTGAAACTAAAATTGGTTTAAAAGACTCCTTTTTTGCGGCCTTTTTAAATCTGTGGGTCAGCGGTTTGGGGGTTCATGCTGTTTTTGGACCGGGAATTTTCAATGCCCCAGTTCAAGTAACATGATGGTTCAAATAACTGCCTTCTGCACTTTTAATTGGTGGGTGTGCGGGTTTTTAAGGCCCAGGCTGTGGTACAAGAAGGATAGTGAAGGGTCTGTGATTTTTTTTCTGTGCCCTTTTAAACCCTAAGTGTGTTGCAAAGATGTACACAACCATTTGATTTTGGGGATTTTTAATTTTTCAGCTTCTCCAGCCTTGTTTGGGTGTAATAATGAAGGGTTGTTGCTCCCCAAGACTTTAATGGAAATCGCTCTAATCGATGCTCACTTCGAAAAACCTTATCATAGCGGCGATTCGACTATCGTCGATCTCGTAGCCCCTGCAAACGCTCAACACTAATGAAGAGAAAGGGGTATCCACAATAGAAGGGGATATTCCTATCCCTTAGTACATCCAAGATCGGTTTTAATGATGATCTTTGAGCAAGGGTAAATCTGGACAAGTCCTGAAGAATTCTGATGGGAGTGTTCCGATAAGTCACTGATTTTCTCCGTCTTGCTTGATATAAGATGTCCTCTTTCATAGTAAAGAAAATGAACCCTACAGATCACATCCCGAGGTCTGGGGTCGTCCGTGTTTGGTGGCTGTAGAGCTCTATGGGCCCTATCAATTTCAATATGTCCTGAGGGGCCGGGCGTCCCCAAAAAATTGTTAAAAATTTTTAGAAAAGGGAAAATTCGGAATGGATTCCGAAGGGGCCCTTTGTGTGCAATTATTGCCCCGCTCCTGTTTCAAAATTTCGAGGTGTTGTTGTAGAGAGAAAATTTGGGCTGAGTGCTGGGCGACTTCATCTTTCAGAAAGACTAGAGTGGTTGACATTTGAATTTGAGATTGGTCAAGCTCATCTACTTTGGAATTTAAAGACGTTAACTCTATATGGAAGAATGAGAATTCTTGCTTGCATTCCTCCACCATTTGCTTTGCTACAAAAGTAATGTTTGCCCTAGAAAGGAGTGATTGTAGGAGCAGCTGAAGGTCTGCCCCTAGCGGGGCATTGTCCCCGGGGGTCATATTGCCTGACATAGAGAAAGGTGCATATGCCTGCATAGGTTTGTGTGGGGAGAGGGCAAAGACAGACGGGGTGCCTTCGAGACTAGCCATAGATTGCTGACAAGCCAGTGTGGGTTCCCGCAGTTTGGGGGAGTTACCCCAAAAAATGAAAGTTTTTTGTTGACTTTGATAAACGGCTTTCCCTCGAAGGGGGGGGTTTTTTTTTTTAAGGGGGGGTGCCTGGTTGCGAGTTGGAGCATCATCCCAAGATGAGCCAGTCGACCACTGAGGTGAGTGAGAGGAGGGCTCCCTCTCCAATATTGATTGGAGAGGGAGAACCAAAAGGGTTAATAAGAGAGATGTGCTGGGCTGTATGGATGGGAATAAGCCCATTTGCAGAGTTCCCTGGTAGTGGTTTAGTGGGAGTGTTCTCCTGAGTGCCCCCTATAGTCTGGCGACCCTCAACTGCAGGGGCCAGGCATACGGCAGTGGGTGAACCCCTGGGAGTGTGTAGAGCTTCCTGAGAAGGGTTCATCTGATATGGCCGAGTCGTTAAAACGTCCTCCAGATCAGGATTAGTGGGCCCTTCATGATAGCAAGGAAAGACAGACTCCATCCCCGTTGCTCTTATTAACCCCTTGGTTGGGGAACAGGTTGCACCTGGGGGGAAGGCAGAATAAACAGGGCCATCAGTACTTATCTGGACCGCTGCTGAGGACCGAGAGTCGCTGGTCGCTGGATGCGGCAGTCAGCTACTGGCGCCACAGGAAGCTGCTTCAGCTGCCTGGGATGGAGTCCCAGTCATTGGATGCGGCAAAGGGCTGCCGACACCGCAGAAAGCTGTGTCCGCTGCCTTGGCTGGAGTCCCGGTCGCTTGATGCGGCAGAGAGTTGCTGATGCCGCAGAAGCTACTCCACTCCCTGGCGGAGCCCCCTTTCACACATGGACGTTTTGGTGGGTGTAACAGCCGTGTCCACCTGCAGCAGAGATCCCACACGCTGCTCTCTCCTAAGTATATTGGCCCGACCGGGCTGCTGGATGACCGGGAGCCACGTGTGAAGACAGGGGTTGTAGGTAGCGCTGGTCTCTCCCCGGCAGCGGGCGGTGAGTCACGCTGCCACAGCCATCTTTGTTCTTCTCTGGGTCCGCTTCTTCAGACATAGTGATCGGCTGTGCAGGGGAGAAGAAATTGTCCACATCTCCTTGGGTGGGACCTGAATGCACAGTGGACCTGGATCTCTGTTTTTTAACCGTCTTTCTCGTGTTAGGATGAGGTCGATAGCTGGAAGTGCTGGTGAGGCACGAGGGACTCCCTAGCACGCGACCTCACACCACCATAGCTAGGCCACGCCCTGCTAGGCCACGCTCCCTGTTTGAAAGGGGTTTTACCATTTTTCTGGTGTACAATGCACCTAACTGAGCCGGCTATGATGTTTAATGCGCCAGGCGCATTGTTCATTAGACGCGACACTTCCTGATGCGCCTTACATGAAGGGGTGCTCTGGGGGCATTATGGAGGTGTTTCGCACCACATTTGTAAGATTAGACACATAAATGAATGTGGTTCAGCCAAACTAGGTGCATTACTGCTCCGACAGGCAGACCTATTTCATTACTTGCGCCTAGGTTACATAATGTTCATGCGCCTAGGTTCCATAATGCGCCTATCACGTAGGCGAGGCACATCGAACTTTACATACCATTTAGAAACACAAAAAAAACACTTTCCCATATCTGAAAATGAGACTCGACTATTCACTTCAACGCGCCTTCCTTCATATATGTCGCCCTTTCAGTTTAGCTGGAAGATATTAGTTGCAGTACACAGTACACTGAAAAATTGGAAGCTTCACCGATTCAATAACAATCAGCAAAATAATTGGATCCAGCATCAACTTTAGGTATCCAGGGCAAGAAATGTGACATTGACCAAAATTCAAAGCACAGCACTATTTTAAACCTTTCCTTATAACTAAGCTCTTCCATGCCGTTTTCAGTTAACTCCTTACCTCTGCAAACAGTTTTGACCTTCTTGACAGAGCCCCATTTTTTAAATCTGACGTGTGTGATTTATGTGTGAATAACTTTTGATACTTTTATCTATCTATGTGATTCAGGGACTGCTTTAAAGGTACACATTTGTTTTAAATTTTACTAATAAATTAGGGTAAAAAAAACCCTTTTGGTTAAATTTTTTAAAAATTGTCTTTTTATATTTAAGAAATTAGGGATCATAAAAAATTTTTTTTTTGTAATTTTTTTAAAAATTTAAATATGCAAAATTTTTTTTTTTTAAGGAACCATTCCATTCTGACATGGCTTTGGGGGGCCCCAAATTGTTAAAAAACCACCTAAATGACTCCATCAAAAAATTTAAACCCGGAAAAGGTATTAAAAAATAGCTAAAACTTAATAAACACCCCTAAAAAGACTTAATTTGGGAAAGTACACCCAAATATTTTCAGGGTTGTAAGTATATTGACTACACAGGTGTTTTCAAATGTGTACAGTACAGGCTTGTTCTTTGTATGATGTTTTGAAATTTTTATTGGTTCCATTTTGTTTTGGACAAGACGTTTGGATCACCTTTAAATCGTTTTTTTCCCGGGAGCCGGGTGAAGAAACAACTAAAAAACGGGAAATTTGGTTTTTATTTTTATTTTGAACAGTGCTCACTGTATTTTAATTTTTTTTTTGTGGGTCAAAAATTTTAAGGGAAATTTGCGGAAATTTTAAAAAATTTTTTTGGGGGTTTTAGCATGTAAATAAAAAAAAGTGTTTTTATTGTATAAAGTAATATTTAGGCTTCACTATCTTCTGATAGCCATAACGTTTTTTAATTTTCTGTATACAGAGCTGTACAAGGGGGCTTTTTTGGGCTCTTCTTTTTTTAACGGGAAATTAACGCTTTTTTTCCAATTGGCAACACTTTGGGCATTTTTTATTTTTTGACCCGCTTTTTTTTACACTTTTTTTTTTTTGGGGAAGTTCACTATGCATGCTAAATAACGTGGCAGATTTATAGGCTAAGTCAGTATTCAAGCGACAATACCAAATATGCGTACTTTACAAAAATTTTGGAAACTTTTTTGGGCCAAATTTGGCATAAAGTTAAAAGGGAAAAAACATTGTACAAAATTTTGGGAACTTTTTTTGTTGGTGTTTTACTTTTTAATTTTTTTTTTTACTTGACTTGAAACAGTGGTCTGTGGATCACTGTTACAATACATAGCAGAACTTGGGTTGGGGCATTTTAAAAGGGAACCTAGAGCCCTTTTTAAAGGGTACCAAATTTCTAGGGGAAGGGAAACAGAATACAGTGTTTGTGGTTTTGGTGGGTGGAAAGCGGAGATATGCAGACAGAAAGGGGGCTCCCAAATTTGGGTGTCGTCTTTTTTTATTTTACCGCACATCAAAAGGGTTAATTTTACAGCCCAAAGGGATGCTCCAAATTTGGGCGGGCTTTGCTGTTAGCCCGCACCAAACTTCACATCCTTTTTGGAACACAAAGGGTTTTTGGGTTTTGCCCAATATAGGGAAAACATTTTTCTTTTTGAAAAGCTTTAAAAGATCTCCCCCCATTTCCACACCCCGGCCCTTTTATTTTAATTTTTACTTTTTCCTAGCATTGGGAAAAAAATAAAGGGTTTTTTTGACAGCCCTGTTCTTGGGCCAAACGTTAATCACAATTTAAAACAGTAAATCATATTATTATGGGCCACCACTAATATCCAAAGTAACCACCCTGTGGGGGGCCAAAGGAAAAGCAGGGAGAGAAGCTGGGGGGATTCAATAGGGTTTTTGGTTGATTCTCACAGGTCAAAGGGCCCTTTAACTGCATCCCCCAGCTAATTTGAGGGGGGAATGGGCCCAAAAGCTTAAAGTGAAAAACGATAACCAAGGTGGTCCCACAGATGCTCAAATTTTGCTTTAAGGGTTTGATAAAATTTTTTGGGCAGAGCAAACTGGGAAATTTTCTTTCAGCCATGTTTGGGTGCACCAGATCTTCAAGAATCTTTTTATTAAACCCAAAAGGTTTAAAGGGCCCTTTCCCCAAAAGGGGTGAGGGTGGCCCCCGAGAATGCCCCAAAACGTTCATAGCCCATCCTCCCCACAAAAGTTTTGTGTTCCTAGCATGTTTTAAGAGTGGGGTTCTCTCTTTTTTCCACAAAACCAAAAACCATCTGTTTGATGAATCAAAAAAAGCCATGAAAAAGGAAAACCCTTACAAAAGCAAGGTCAATTCTATACTTCATAAAATTGAACCTTTTTCTACTGATGCATAGTTTCAAGTTTCATATTTTTGTAAGGCAAAAAAGACAAGACTTCCATCTATTTCACCTGTTGTGCAAAGGTTAATCCAAGGAAGGCAAAAACCCCCAAGAGGTAGAAGCCAATTGTCCTCATTTTAGGAAAAATTTCCCTTTCCCCGACCCCAATCTGCAATAAAAAATCCTGGGTCAATGAACCCCCCTCCAATCCCAACACTAAACTTTTTTTATTATTACCTCCAAAATGCATCTAAAAAACCCTTTTTTTAACTCGTTATTAATTTACCATGACAATCCCTCTGGCAGAGAATTCCATATCTCATTGCTCTTACAGTAAAGAACCCTTTTTATGTTTTTTAGAAAAATTTCGTTCCTCAAGACTAGAGGACCCCCTTTTTCAGATACGCCCTGGGGAAAATAAATCTTGGAGAGATCTCTATTTTTACCTTTGAGTATTAAAAAATTTATTATGTCCCCCCAACCTTTTTTTTCTCTAAACTAAATAACCCCAATCTTGTCAATCTTTCTGGGGACTGTAGTCCCCCAGTCCTTTTATTAAATTTTTTTTGCCCCCTTTGTAACCCGTTCAAGCTCTACAATTCTTTCCTTGCACGGGCCCAAAACTTACCAATAAGCGCTTCATTAACGGGTTAAGTGACCATCTGTCTGCTTCAGATCCCCGTAAGCAATGGGTTTTGCCAAACTGTTTTTTTAGAGACACATTTTTGGGCCCCGGTTTAAATTTTGGCGGGGACTCTCCACAAGGTGATCGCCCCTTTTGGGACCTTTTTTAGCTCATGCTCCCCTACATCAATGGCACAGGGTTCTTAACAGTTTGTTTAATCAAAGTGGAGCTATTTGTTCACTCACAATGCACTTTCATCACAGCAGCATGCAAACAATTTACAAACTATGCAGTTTCAGAAATACCGTCAACCTTGGCCTGAAAGCCAATAATAATCCCTTTTTGCAACTGTGAGAAATTGTCCCTTTCACATATGACAGCAATGAATGATATATGTACAGATAGCCTATTTCACACCTTAGACACTCACCAGGCTATCTCTTCACATGCAATTTCCTTGATGAACAATATGCTGCTGGCTACAGTAATGTGACATGACTGTATATTTCTTGCCACATTCTCCTGTGCATGGTTCTTCAACAGCCCCTCAAATAGTTTTCCCATAATATATGTTATATTAACTGGTCTATTGTCACCTCGGCAGGACTTGGAGGTCTTTTTGAAAATGGGAACCACATTTGCCTTGCGCCAGTCTCCCGGGAATAATCATCAAAGAATCTCCAAATATTAAACACGGTGCAAATAAATAACTGAGCTGAGTACTTTATGAACTCTTGTGTGTAATCCATCCAGGTCTTGTTTCCATTTAGTTTATGTACTTTATCTTGGACCATATCTACATTGAGCCAACATGTTTATTAATAAGTTGATGCAGCTTAGAACTTAGAGGGGTTTTCTCACCATTCAGTTTCACATAATCACAGGCAGCTTTAGGTTTACACTTCTTTGTCAGACTGTAGGTGGTTCTATAGCCATGATTGGCATTTCAGCAGTGCTATTCTTAGTTGAACCTGTTTCATTGAAATGACTGCAGGAGATGTAAAATCTGAAGTACACAAGACGATAAAGCTGTAAGGAGTGAAAAGTTGTCCTTATCTTAAACAAGCTAAGCTTAATTGTTAGAGATTGCACACAGCAAGGATTGACGTCACCAGCTTGGCCAGTACTCGAGAGAGGTAGTCAGCAGCCTAGGAAACCTTTTGTAAACAAACAGCAAGAGCTGCTATAACTCTGAAAGGGAGCAAAATCATAACTGTGATTTTTTTTAATTACTTACATGTGTATGGTTAATCAATAAGATGGAATACCCCTATGACTGGTGGATATTTTTTGAACCTATATATTAGTCATTAGGAATTAAAAATTACTCCTCCCACTACTTACTGACTGCTGACCAATACTGCTGATGACCTGGGGCCCCAAAAAATTTTTTTTACCATTTGGCTAATCTCTGAAAACCCCATACCACATCAAAATTTTGGTGAAAACTCTCACATTTTTTCCCCCGCCCTTTTTAAGAACAGTTCACCTGCCACACACCTCCCCACACTATCTTGCTCCATTTCTGTTCAGTTGTCCATTTTCAATAGTTACTTTTACTTTATAACTACAGTCAGAATTTTTTTCTTGTGTTTTACCCCCCAAACATAAGTGAAAACACTTACGCATTAAAGCTAACTCTGATTGGGCCCTTACCCATTTTTTTTGGATGGAAACAGTCTATATACTCTGAGTCTAAGAAGCATGAATTTGTTCATTCAAATGTATGTGTCTCATCCAGCCAAACATGTCGATCTCCAAAGGACAAGCATGGTTAGAGGAAAAAGAAGATGCATCATGCATAAACTATTCTCAAATAATATAATTAACTACGGGTTTCTACATCTAAAAGCTACAAATCCATGGAGGATGCTTCACTTGAACAGATGAAAAAGATGACAGCATCAGAACATTCATGAAAAGAATACTATCTGTCAGGAAGACCGGTGCCCACTCAAGGGTTGACGGCCTGAGTTGGGGTTTATTTTTGTGTTGCGCTCCCCCAAAGGCTATGCAAGTTCAGCTGGGTATGGTTTCACACTTAACACCTGTCAAGACACCCACAGGATAACCCAGGGAGTGCAAGAGGATACCACACTCGCCCACAACCCTGAATGGCTGGGAGAGATCTGTCTGCCCGCACCAGTGAAACAGAACTCTGCCAGACTGCCACCAATCCCTCATTAGTTATAAGCCTGGTCGGTTACTGGCTCATAACCAGGCCAGGAACCAGCCTTGGGTAGTGGTATTTTACAGGCCGAGAAAAATGGACACGTGGGAACGGGGTGATCAAGACAACAGACCAGGTCAAGACAAACAATACATATGCAGGAATATAGCTATACATATACTGGTCAGATCCAACCAGCAATCAAAGAAACGAACCAGCTTCAGCAAACAACATGGTGTCAGATGAGGAGAGAAAAATATATGCAGGTGCAGACCGGGCTCTTAAAAAATATCAAAGATTTATTTCTTTCTATTTAAAATCCAAAGGCAAACATGCACAAACAAACGAGAGACCCTTCACCTAGATAGGTGTGGACAGAATGGAGCTAGACTGCCGACGCGTTTCGGTCACATGACCCTTACTATGCCAATAAATAAGGGTCTGACCCGAAACCTGACGGCATCTGCCCATTCTCACACACATTTGGTGAAGCCTTTTTTTTGTTTCTTTTGATTGCTGGTTGGAGTTGAACACAAGGGAAGGCACCCTGAACCGAGAGCTCGCAAAGAAAGTCACAGGTGAGCTGCTTTTTTTGACTTTGTATACTGGTCAGAGGTGCAAAATACAATAGGATATTAAAAACCATCTCTTGACACCTGCTCACAGTCCAACTATCTCCCTATCTCACTGCTTCCTTTTGCCTCCAAACTAATTGGGCAACAAATCTATCTTCAACTATCCCCTCCCCTCTCCTCCAACTCTCTTTTTGATCCACTACAATCTGGTTTCTGACCCCACCACTCTACCGAAACCCCCCTAACCAATGTCACCAATGACCTAGTAACTACTAAAGCCTCACGCCACTACTCTGTCCTTCTCCTCTTAAACCTGTCCTCTGCCTTTGACCCTGTTGACCATCCACTCCTGCTATAAATCCTCTCATCCCTTGGTATCACGGACTTGGTCCTTTCCTGGATCTCCTCACTGACCGTACATTCAGCCTCTCTCACTCTCGCACCAGCTCCTCCTCTCACCTGCTCTCTGCTGGTGCTCCCCAGGAGTCAGTCCTGGTCACACTACACTTCTGTATCTACACTTTTGGCCTGGTCAGCTCATAACTCCACATGGCTTTCAGTACCACCTGCATGACAACGACACCCAACTCTACATCTCCGGCCCAGATATTAACTCTCTGCTCTCCCGGATTCCAGACTGTCTATTGTTAATATCCTGCTTCTTCTCATCCCGCCTCCTAAAACTAGATGTGGAGAAAACTGAATGTATCATCTATTCACTGCCTCACTCTATCCCTCCCCCTGATTTCTCTATAACTGTCAACAGCTCTATACTATCACCAGTCCTGCAAGTCCGCTGCCTTGGATTAACCTTTTGACTCATCTCTGTCTTTCAAACCACACATCTAAGACCTATGCCTGATGCCTCCACCTGAAAAATATCACTCGCATTCGCTCAATTTTCAACTTCGACACTACAAAAATGCTAGTCCGTGCCCTAGTCATCTCCCCCCTAGACTACTGCAACACCCTTTTCTGTGGCCTCCCATGTAGCACTCTTGCTCCCCTTCAAACCATCCTCAACTCTGCTGCCCGTCTTATCCACCTCTCTCCTCGCTGCTCCTCTGCCTCTCCCATCTGCCAATCCTTTAACTGGCTACAAATTGCCCAGCAAATTCATTTTAATTTACTAACTATTCCAAAAAACGGATTTAAAACTGATCAAAAAGTCTTGTCCCCCCAAAGATGATACCAATAAAAACGTCAACTCATCCCGCAAAAAACAAGCCCCTACATAGCTCCGTACACAGAAAAATAAAAAAAGTTATGGCTCTCAGACTATGGCGATGCAAAAACGTGTTTTACTTTAAGGGGTGTAGTTTCTTAGATGAGGTCATTTATGGGGGTATCTAACATACAGGTCAATCAAAGTCACGTTAGAACTGGAACTGGTCCTAAAAAATGTATATTGCAAATTTTGTTGAAAATTTGTTATTTACTACTAAATTTCTAAGCCGCCTAATGTCTTTAAAAAAAAAAGACTTTTAAAAAAAAATGATGCAAAAACTACAGCAGACATATGGTAGATGCTAGTTATAAAACTATTTTGAGTGAATAAACTATCTTTCTTACATGCAGAAATTTTTAAATTTTTAAAATTGGTAAATGTTTCAAATTTTTTCACGATTTCTTTGAAAATTTTCAAAAAAAAAACAAGCATTTTTTGGACCAAAATTTCTTACTATCTTAAAGCAAAATGTGTCAGGAGAAAACACTCTGAATCACATGGATAGGTTAAAGTGTCAAAAAGCTATTGTCACATAAAGTGACACATGACAGATTTAAAAAATGGGGCTCTGTCAGAGAGGCCAAAACTGGCTCCGGCGGTAAGGAGTTAAGCAAACAATAAGAACACTTTTTTGAGACAATTGTCCATTAGCTATTGACATCACTTGTTGTGTCACTCCTGATGGTTTCCACAATAGGATTTAACACTTTACGTCTGATGAACATCGCTGACAGACTCTTCAGCATCCATTTCCTTTTTTTTTTGGTCACCTAACCGCATATATATTTTTTTAAACCTAACACTGGTACGGGCTCTTTTTCTAACATATTATATGTACCACCCCATGTCCTACAAAAAAAGAACTCAGTTATTTAATCCATCAGTTTAGAAAAAAAAAATAGAAGAGAAATATATATTGGTGGTAGAGGAAACAGGAGAAAGAAGAGTATAACAACTAAACTTCATTCCCCTCGAAGTCAGGAAAAATACACTACAAAGGCAGTCATATGAAAACTTTTTTTGCATCACTGCCTACTGAATATAGGGAAAAAAACAATGATACTACCTTTAAAATGATCTCTCAAAGGTGTAAAATACAGTTATGAAAACTCTCTGTGAAAATAAAAGCATTATTAACATTTTAACAAACAAGGGGGTGGGTCATGAAAGATAAAACTACTGTCTTCAAAGATGCTCAACACACTTTATTATGTCCTGGAAATTAACAGCAGCTGGATATTAATCTAACACCATTATTTACTAATAAATTTCAACAATTCTTTGACAACACTTGGGGTTCTTCACACGGCGTTTCTGCTTTTTGAAAAATCGTATCCAAAAATACAGTGGTGAACAGATTCTAAACCGTTGCATATTTGGATGCGTGTTGTGTGCAGCAGGATGGCACCCTGTAGTTTAAAATAGGGCTCCTGCTGCATCTTTCGGACCAAGAGATGACATATCCAAAAGACAGATCCGAAAAGACGCAATGAGACACACATCAGCGTTCACACGAGTGAATGCGTGTTTCAAATTAAAAGCAAAGTAAATCACACTTCACATTATTAGATACATGTTTGGGTCCATTTAGGGTTCGACATACGGATCCAAACAAGTATCTAATACGTGTTGAAGACTCAACACGCCGGGTGAACATACCTTATCTTAACAGTATCAATAACAAGAACTCACTCTCTCAGCAACCCCCTTTTCCCAGAACATACTGTACAGACTTAATTGCAGAAATTTCTAAGAACACGAACTTTTATTTTAAAGATACACCCAGTATGATCACTTGCCTCTAAAATATTAAGTTCACAGAGAACACAAACATTTACTAAACCAGACATTTCAGTTGGTGTCACAGGTCCTCTTTAAACCCTTAACAACATTTGGCATACAGGTACCTTATAATTTTAGTATGGAGATATTGAGTGGGCTCACACACTAAGCTTGCGTAATGTGCTGCTGGTAACAACTGATCATTATAGCGGGCACCTGCCACTAGCAGCTGATATTGGATGGCTCTGATCCCAGGATCTTAATAAATTAGGACTGATGCACACTGATCCTCTGCCCTATCAACTACCCTGCGATGAGATCACAGGGTGCTGAGCGATTGCCGTGGCAGCCCAAAGCCTAATAAGCACTTCCATAACCGTTATGTTGCTACTCCCATTGTACCCTGACGTAGGCGCGAAAAACATTTCCCTATACCTAAATTGCATGAATGTTTTTATTTTTTTAACCCCTTACCACCACAGGCGGTTTTGGCCTTCCTGACAGAGCCCACTTTTTGAAATCTGACATGTGACATTTTATGTGAGAATAGCTTTTTGACACTTTTACCTATCCAAGTGATTCAGCGATTGTTTTCTCGTGACATAATGTGCTTTAAGATAGTAAGAAATTTTGGTCCATACAATCTTGGTTTATTTGTCAAAAATATCAAAATATCTTGAAAATTTGGAAGAATTTGCCATTTTCAAACTTCAAAAATTTCTGTGTATAAGACAGATAGTTATTCCTCTCAAAACAGTTTATAGCTAGCATCTACCATATTTTTTAAATGCCTTTTTTTTACGACATTAGGGGGCTTCACATTTTCAAGAAAATTTGCAACACAGATATTTTAGGGACCAGTCCATTTCTAACATGGTTTTAAAGTGCCTGTATATTAGATACCCCAATAAATGACTCCAGTTAAGAAACTACACCCTTAAAGTATTTAAAACAATGTTTAGGAAGTTTGTTAATCCATTAGATATTTCACAGATATTAAAGCAAAGTGAAGATGAAATTTCAAAACGTTTGCTTTTTTTTTGGCAGATTTTTAATTTTTATCCATTTTTCACTGGAAGACAGTAGATGTGAGCAGGTAAATAAAACTCAACACTGATTCCACAGAATCTGGCGTAACTGCATTATTTGGCTCAACCACAAGCCTCGGATTAGGAGGAACACCTATTGGACTTTGGGGTCTCATTTTCAATATGATTTTATATAGGCGCCTTTCCAGGTTTGTAGATACCTTAATGTGCTAAAACTTAATAAACCCTATTAAAAAGACCTCATATTGGAAACTACACCCATTATGGAATATATCCAGGGGTGTAGTGAGTATATTGACCCCACAGGTCTTTCACAGAAAAAAAAAATATATATATTTCCGACAATCTGCAAATTTAGTTGAATTTTTTTTTAATTTTTACAAGGAATCCTGAAAAAAAGCACCCCAAATTTTGTGGTGCAATTTCTTTCACGTTTGGAAATTCTCTATATGTTGGTGCAAACTGCTGTTTGGGCACATAACAGGGCGTACAAAAGAGTGAGTGCTATTTTGCTTTTGCAAGCAGATTTTGGTGGATGCCATGTCGCATTTGCAAAACCCCTCAAAGTAGCAGAACAGGTGACACCTTCCAGAAGTCATCCCATTTTGAATTCAACACCGCTCATGGTTCTCATCTATGGGTGTATTGTGATTTTTTTTTTTTTACTTCAACTTTACAGCATTTACCATGCTGCATAAGTGAGGTGATAACTTTACCATTTGGGTCGTAAAATTGCAAAAATATAAATTTATTTAAAAAAACTGCGTTTATAAAAAATTGCATTTTTATGTCTTCATATTCTGTTAGCCATAACTTTTTTATTTTTAATATATGGATCTGAATTTGGGCTTGTTGTTTGCAGGTTGAGTTGACTTTTTATTGGCCCTGTTATAGGGTGTATATGACACTTTGATTGCTTTTTATTAAGGTTTTTTGAGGAGTTTTGAACAAAATACAGTGGCAGTGTTTTTTATTTTTATTTTTTTACAGCAGTCACCTGCCAGTGTAAATGACATACTAGCTTTACTCAGTAGGTCAATATGATTACAGAGATACTCAATTCGTATTTTTTTATGTTGTACTGATTTTACACAAAAAAAAAAACTTTTATTCAAAAAAGAAAACACGTTTTTGTATCATTGTAGTCTGAGAGGAATAACTTTTATTTTTCTATGTACAAGGATGTGTAGGGGTTTGCTTTTGCAGGATGAGGTAACATTTTTATTGATATAATTTTTGGGGCAACAAGGCTTTTTGATTGTTTTTAAATCCAGGGTGAAGAAAATACTGTAATCCTAGTTGTATTTTTTATTTTTAACAGCACTCACTGTGCAGTGCACTTGATAAGTTAGTTTTGCTCTGTCGGTCAACATGTCGCAAGGAAATTATAAAAATAACAAAATGCTACACATATTGTTTTATTAGAATGTTACTGACTTGTAGAGTACAGATAACTTGTCATTTGTACCGAACAAAGAACTTCATAAAAACAGAATCACAACAACAAAAATAAAAATTATATATTTATTTTTTTTTTTTTTTTTTTTTAAAAAAAAAAAAAAAAAAAAAAAAAGAAAAAAAGCAGCATTTCCCAAAATGGAAAAAGGTGGGGGGAAAGGGGGAAAAAAAATCAGACCAAAGACTTCTATGATCATACCCAAAAAGAAAAAACTGCGGCCCCCCCGGGTAATATTGTAATGTGAAAAAAACTAGTAGTGTTTATTCCCCAAAATGTTCAAACCACGTTTGGGCCTCTCACAAAAAACGGCCCTGGAAGGGGCCTAAACGTGGGCTTACATGTGGGATAACACAAAATTTTTTTTTTTTTTCCAAACCAATAGGTGCATTTTTTTTTCTTTTGATTGACAAAGGCCCCGAGAGGGGGGGAATGTCGCACTTTATTGGATGGGGGAAAAAAAAACAAATTTCTTATTTACTACCCGGGGTGCCGTGGGGCTTTCTTTTGGGGTATAATGTGAAGCCCCTTGGGGTCTCGTTTAAACCTGGCACCATCTATCTTTATTTCAGGGAGTGCTTTCTTTCTTTCGTGAAGAATATGTATATACATATATACATTGGAAAACAAAGGCTCTACCTTTAAAATTTCTTGAAAGCTTTGGAGTCCCTGGGCTTTTTTTACTCTGTATTATATATATAATATAAAATATATATATATTTAAATTTATTAAAATATTATATAAAAATTTCCCCTTTTTTCTGTGATTTTTTTTCATGTATTTCCCGCCATATAGAATTTTTGGGAGGTTTCCCAGTACATGATATAGTATGGTTAATAGCATCAATAACAAATACACCTTACCCTGCAAAAATAAAGCCCTCATTGACTACGTAGAGGCAAAAAAAAATAAAAATTATGACTCTTGGAAGGTGAAGAGAAGAAAGTGAACACGACAAAAAATAAATAGCATGCACACTTAAGGGATTAAGAGAGTAGAGAGCATTATTATCCTGGACTTTAAAAGCTAGCACTACAGAAGTTTGATGCTTAATGTTTTGTTTGGCTATTTTGAAAATGTTTCTTTTAAAAAATATTTCTATCATCAACCTATATTTTTTACAGAGTATTTTATTATAATTTATTTTTAAAGTGATTATATTTTAAGCAAAGACAAATAAACCTCATTGACATAAGGTTTTCATTCTATGTATTTTTTCCTCCGCAGAGTAACTGTACCATTAACAAACATAGAGGTGGGGAATAAGTCACTGGAAGGGTAAGGCAGAGGAGACAAACAACAGACCCTTTGTATATTTTCTCGATATGTTATTTTGTATGGTATTGTATGAATCTACAATATTCCATGAGAATGAGTGCTTTTTTTGTTAAGGCAGATCCTTTTAATAATCATATTTGTGAAACAGTTTAGTTAACCACAGACTGCAAAAAAAATTCAAATGAGATTGCGGGGGAAAGGTAAAACGAGATTATGTTGGGGATTGTGTAACATCTTATCGGGTCGATATTTATTTCAATTTTCATGCCGATATCCAATGTCGGTAAAGATTATCGCCGATACCATTAAAAAAACTATGGGAGGGAAAACAGCTTTTATTTACACCCCAAACAGGGGGGGGAGAAGCGGAATTAACATCCACAACAGTCAAATGGTACCTGTACATTTACAAGACAATTTGGCAACAAAAGTCACAGAAAAAAAAAGACAACTATTCACTATCCCTGTCTTGAAACCACAAACATGACCCCTTAAACCCCAAGACCCCACATTAAAAAGTGCCCGAAGGCAGTCTATTTAACCATATTTTAGTTTAATGGACATTTTATATACCTGTCCGTACCCGCTGAAACCCCAAACCCGCATGACCCAAGATTTAAAAAGTCAGGGAAAAAAGTAGTTTTGAACCACCCCTTTTATGAACAATTACAAGCTTTCCACCCCGCAGAACCCCCCCAAACCGCAAAAGACCACAATTAAAAAGGGCCTAAAAAGGAGTTTTGAAACCCTTTTAGGGTTAATGGACATTTACTATTCCTGTCCGGCCGCAGCAAAACCCCCCAAAACCCCATGCCCAAGATTTAAAAAGGGGCGAAAAAGAGTTTTTTGAACCACCATTTTAGTTGAACTGGGCATTACTATCCCTGTCCTGCACCGCACAGACCCTGTTAAATTTGCTAACATGACCCGACAGATTACAAAAATGTCCAGAAAAGGAGTTCCTGTAAGCAGTATTTTTATGAAATGGAATTGACTTATCCATATCATGTACGCAGCACATACCCAAAAGACCCGCATCAGTGCCCGGAATGGACCATGCAGCAGAAAAAATTCCAATAAGAAAAAAACATAATTAAAAATACTAGTTTGCAATTACTGGCGGTGGCGCGTAGGCTAGAGTACTTTGGCCATTCCTACGTGACATGTTCCACCGTGACATTAGAATGTGAACAAAACGAAAACAATGTCTCCCAAGTAGGTCAACGAGGCCTGTCTAAAATCCTCATTCCTACTGTTAATGGAGTGAAAGAAATTTATAACTATCAAAGGCAGTGAGGCTGTAAACGTGGAGATCACGGTAGGTTCAGGCAAGAAGGGCCGGAGTTACAGTGGGTGTGGTGAGAGCATGGTCTGTGTTCATCATCTATTAGACACTCGTTGCATCTACCAGGGCCCAATTACAGTGTCGTTCGTTGTGAGAGCCAGCGTCTGTCCCATTTGTTAACATGGCAAAAATGCCCGTATACCCAGCGAGAGGGACGAGGAGAACAGAGTAGGCGAGGGGGCGAGCGAAGTTAAGCTAAGACCCTCCACCTTCTCCTCAGTAGACACATCCCAATGACTGATAGTCGATGGAGAAAATTTTCTGCCTCTACGATAGCACTTTCTCCTCATATAGTGTGGATTCAAATGAGCTTCCACTTGAAATGCTGGTGGTTGACGCTCTCTGTTCGGCACCCAGTGCGCCCTGTTTATCTTGGCTGTTCTCTTTCCTGTGATTTTACTCAACTGTTGGGAGGAAATTGTCTCGTTCTTGGCGTGGCGAATGTGTGCTCCATACTCCATAGTCCTCAAAATAACCTACATCCTGTTCAAGTCTTCCTGTACCACCCCTTGTCAATTCAAAGGAATATTCTTGTATCAGCTATTTTGTACATGCATCTTTTTTAGTACTTTAATTCTAGAAAACACATTTCTAAAATAGGATAAAATCCCACCACATCTTTGTTTCTCTATTTTTTAATTTAATAATGGGGTGTCGCACTACAGATTGCAAAGCTATTTAAACATCTCTTGCAAAAACAAGTCATATTTCTATATGTGTCCATTAACAGTTTGTCCTTACCTATCCTTTTATTGACACACCATGCCCCATAATATTCAAAACCATGAAACCCTTCAGCACTGTTGACAATTGGGAATAACAATGTCTGTTAAAACAAAATTTTAATACAATATAAAATGTAGTAAATGCTTGTATTACTTCACACAACCATCGCCCCCAAAATCTTCAAAACATGACCCTTTGGCAACTCATGACCAATTGATGAAAGAACAAATGTAGTACTTATAGGGAAACCAAATTTTTTAAATAGACCTGAAGTATGCTGTATTTTCACAGCAAAAGCACCTCACAATTCAAAACGATGGACCTTGGCCACTCTTGACAATTGTAAAGAAACAATCTGTTGTGTAAACCCACACATTGTTTATAAAATGACGCTTGTAGTATACTGTGATTGTATCACAGCAACATGCTCCCCAAAACTCAAAACATTACCTGTTGCCACTCTTGCCAATTGTAAAGACCTAATGTCTGTTAGAAACCACAATTTTACAATATGACCTGTAGTATAGGCTTGATATTCCCACAGTCAACATACACCATAAAATTCATAAATATCCTTTGGGCCCACGTCGTTGGACAAATGTGAAGAACAAATGTCTGTTAGAAAACCACATTTTTTATAATAGGACCTGTAGTATACGATGTATTTTTCAACAGGGAACTGCCCCAAAAATTCAAAGCCTGACCCATTAGCCACTGTTGACAGATTGTGATTATGATGAACAAATGTCTGTTAGAAACCACATTTTTAAAACAGTGAACAGTACATAGCTTGATTTCATCACATCATGACCCAAAAAAATTATAAAATGACTTATCAGCACTTATAAATAAATGAGAGGTGAGCAATGGCCGACTTAAAAATCCAACATTGTTCTTTCAAAAGACCTTGATTATACGTTTCTCACAGCACCATGACCCCAAAACCATTGACATGTAAAAAATTTAAAGTATGTAAGTTGAGTAATGAATATGTTTTTTCATGAAAGCTGTTGTACAATTTTGTCTTTTACAGTCTCCTCACCGCAAAACCAGCAAAATACCTTTTGGAACTGACAATAAAAAATTTGCAGTAAAAATGATCATTTTAAAAACATCTGTCAAGAGGATCATATCTTTTGCGAAAAGAAATTTGAAGACGTAGACCACCACTAATTAAACGGTGACCTTGGCAATATGGGGCCACAACATCATCAGAGATCCATGCCTGATTCCTTCTTGAGGAAAGTCAACGATCCAACAATATGCTTGAAAGCCGTATGTCTTTAGTCTGTAATGACTCCTCCAGCTGCTGCTGAAGTCCCTCAGATATGACGCTGGGCTGCTGGGTCAGGACCAACACCTCTATGCATGGCGAGCGAGCTTGGCATGTCATCCTTTTGATACCCATATGTCGAATTGTATGGAACATCATCCCAAATAACATGGCATTTGAGAAGGCAGAAGATAGTCGTGCACCATGATATTAAGTCCTTTCCTCTGTGTGTTGTATTGTGCCCTTGCATTACAATGTGTTGTGAGAGAATGGTAAATAAGATTGCCAGAGTTCACCTATTATGACTTCGAGCCACAAAAGCCTGCTGCTCTGCTCGCCAGCTACGTAGGCACTCTTCTCTGTCACTTTGCTGACTTGTTCCAACGTGACATTAAAGATAGGTGAAGCTGACGATAAAAATGTCTCCAGTTGATCAATCAGCACTTCTCCAATTTCCTCATTTTTACTCTCTAGTATTATAGCGTGGAAGGAAAGTGCTGTGTTTCACTTGTAACGGGGATCGAGGAGGGTGCCACCCAGTAATCTGTTGTTCCATTTATGGCCTTAAATGCGAGGGTCCAGTTGGAGAGGAAAAGGATACCAATCACATCATGTGAGAGATGGAGTCTGTATGTGCCAAAGCCTCTGTGTTCGAGGTAGCACTAGACAAACTATCTTTCCTCATCTTCTCCTCCTCTCGCCTCAAATCTGTGCCAACCTCTTTCCAAGGCAGGACATCGTAACGTCGGTGTCCAGGAATACTTTATCCTTCCTCCTCCGGGCCTCACTTCAACACAACAGAAGCCTCTAGACTTGTCCTTCAGTGCTTAAGCCGGGCGTGGGAGGAGGGCATATAGGCGAGGTCCCTCTCACTAGCCCTGGACCCCAAAACCACTGCCTAATGAAACCGATAAAGTTGTGAAACTGGCGGCCTTCTAGGATTCGACAGAGAAAAAGAGCTCTTTCCGCGATCTGTGTCCGTCCCCTCCATCGCTAGGGGGACCTCTGTTTCAGAGTTCCAACATTATTACAGAACTAAGATTCACCAGCAATGCCATGCTAGACAAGGGCATTGTCTCCGCACTGGACCATTTTGGGTGTGCTTCCTTCAAAACAGGCAAGATGATGCAGACTCTTCACCTGCTACCACTCTCGTGGCTTAACACCCCGAGTCCGCACCGCGCATTCAGCCAGGTGTTCACTTCGTAACGTAATGTGCATTGCACGTTTGCTGCCACAATCGCTGGAGCAGCGTCTGGAGGGGGGGTAATACCATTGTTGCCTACGTCAGCAATAATAAGAACGAGTTGACGGGAGGCAAGCTGATGCAGTAAACGAAGCCACCGGGATGAAGCACGGTGCGGAATGTGGAAGTGTGAGCTCAGACCTCGAGTCCTTCATACAGGAGGCAAGACCAGACCCGTAGCGCTTTTGAGAGAAATATTTCTGACGATGAATTCATCTCATGACAATTGCCACAAGGATTTGCTCCAAGCATACCGATATTAAGGCGACCAGAAGATTTCGACCGTTATCACACACCAACCTGCCTGGCACAAGGTTCTGTTCACCCAGCCAGCTGCCTCTTCGTCTTGCGAAGTAACCGTTCCACAGCTCCTGGACCTTTGTTTGTACGGTCTCCAATAGCAGATTGAAATTACCAACAACAGCCTGTTTCTTCTGGGCAAGAGGATGCTCCAGGTGGACTTGGGGGACAAGAACCCTGCACCATCCTTGCGGTTTTTGAAGAGGTTGCCTGGGAGAGCCGTTGAGAGCCACAGGTCCCAACATAGACACAGGTCCACACCAGCTCACGCCAGTGAGCTGTCACAGAGATATATAGTGGCCTTGGCCGGCTTAGCTAGTACCATGTATCCGTGGTGAAATGGATTTTGCCGGACACATATGATTTTGAGATTTTAGATGGCACGTGGCTGGCCAGGGCAGGGAGACTTTTCTGTAAAAGAAATGCCTCTGCATCTGTAAGAGGGTGGGGTCAGAGTCGCAGGAGGGGCGGCGTTAGGAGACCGAACCCATCCTATGACAACCAACATGAAAGGCACACAATTCCTAGGGCTAAAACTGCAATTTGAGCCGACATTTGCCGCTTTATTGGCTTTGGATGTTTGGGTTAAAATTTTCTTCTGCGACCACAACCTGTACGAGCAGATGCTGGCTTGCTAGACTGGCCCTGTATGCGATTCAGGTCAAAACCATGTATTAAAGAGAAGGGGTAGGACTGAGTGGTCTCTGGTGTGCGGTGTGGAACTCGGGGCGATGGTGAGCTGAAGCGAAGGCTGATCCTTATAATGAGCTAAAGACATAGGCAGCTGAAGGAACGCTTGTCTGGAAGTGCGGAGGAGGAGAGCGGAGACATAGGTTTGACAGTGGTTGGAAAGCCCGGATCGGTGTGGACTTTTTTCCGAAGTGTTTACCCTCCATTTCAACATCAGCATTCGCTTCATATGACTAGACATGGTTGGGGTTGTTTTTAAACACCTAAGATTCATCTTCACCATCTACTATTGCGTTTATGGCAGAGAGTGCGTCATATTGACGAATCTCTGGTTGAATCTTAACTTGAGTTGAAAAAGCTGCAGCCCAAGTCCTGGACCTTTTCGATTGCGATAAAGCGAGAGCGGGTGTTTCCGCTGATTCATAGGCTTGGCGAATAATCTCAGTGGAGACTTGTTTCTTGAGAGGCGGGACTCATACTGACAACTACCCCATCATCTTCCTCCTCTGTCCAAGTGATAAGTGCTAACAGCATGCAAATTATGCTAAACACACACACACACACATTATAGTTCCGCAATTACGCGTCTTCGTCACTCATCATCAACACTGTGACTTCCTAGCATCCTGACAGGTTGCCATCCTGAGGCTCGGGCTATAACAACAGCAACTGCCAAGGCGTGCCGGACCACCCAGGATTTTTGACGATTGGACCGGCTTCTTTCGCTCCTTCGGATTGGCCAATTATGATTTGGGCCTAGAGCAGCCAAAATCACACTCTTAGCCTGATTGATCCTTTTGAAATGCTTCTGACCCCAACTCCATGGCATTTTGTCATGCGAAGGATGAGGTCTCAGAAAATCTATTATCTCACAGTTGGTGGGTACATGATTTACATTTTTGTTATTGCGGGCTGCCTCCTCAGGTTGACGAATTCTGACGATGATGGATGTTTTACTTTTGTGGCCCGTACAGGATGGCGAAGAGGTAAACTGCTGGAAGCAGAGGTGCATTAACCACTAGAAGACACAGGATTGTCGACGCTGTTCTATACTTGAAGATTTCAACAGGCTACCGCCCCATCAATGACAGGCCTGAACGTCCTGCCAACCAGAACGATCACGCAGGCTTGCATTTGTCTACCGAGCACTATACAGGAGCGCCGGGCGCGCGAAGCACGATGAGCGCCGGGTCTACTCCATTCCTTACACCCACTCTTTGCTCGCTTACCTCCTGCAGTTTGCTCCATGTTTGAAAAGATAAAAAATTGAGTTAAAGGGAAGGAAGAGTTTTTGACAGATTCTCTTATTGAAAGACCCGAGCAGAATCACAGATAATCTAAATCCCTCTAATTGCAACGTCGCGCGCGCTGAGTGTAGAGAAGAGTGCGACGCAGTGTACTCTTGTATCTATCAAATATCTTGAAATAGTGGTCTGTTAGGAAGAACCGTAACTACAAAATCAAACAGTGTTCTTCCCTTCAGTCCCTGAGTAATTTACAACTGCCCAGTAACTAGCATTGATAGTTTTTCAACAAACTATCATTCAATCACCGATTAAGTCATAATAGACAGCACAGAGTAGAGAAACAAAAGTCTATAACCAAATGTATATGGATAATCTGGCAGCTTTCAGCACCACTGACGTACAGCGTAATTTACTATCAAATATGTATAACACTAATATGGCTACAACTGTAGAGCTCTGATTCGCCAAACAACACAAGTGATTCTGAAATAAGATAATTTAAATGTTATAGGGGGATGATTAAAAATATGGTGGCCTTCGCACCACTGAGGCTATAGCCGTATTGTACTACAGAATTATTTAACACATATCATGACAACAGCTCTTAGGCGCCAAATAGGCACGGGCAATGTGGGACTGTCAATATAAATAGGATTAATTAGTGGGATTTTGGTATTATCTTATGGTCCTTCGCTCCATACTTGTCTACAGCATAATTTACTATTAAATATGTATAACACAATATGCGTATCAAACTAGCTCTTTGCGCAAACAGAGCCACGGACAGCAAGAAGAGTATTTAAATGTTATAATTGAAACTTAATATGTCAGCCTTCCACTCTGACCACTAGGCGTAAATTGTTACTATCAAATATGTATAACTCAATGGGCGACCATGTACGAATCTCTCCGCCACGGTCTGCGCCCCTTTCCCCGCCGGTTTTCCCGCGAAATCTGCTGGCTTGATTTTATGTTGGCACTGGGGCACGCTCATCAGCACATTCCATGTAAAGCCACACACGCCTGCGCAGTTGATTTTGATTGTCCACGTGTGTGCGCCTATGACTCACACCCCCGAGGTGAGAGCACTCATACATGCAGGGGAAAAAGTTTCCGCCGCGCCTCGCCAGTGTGTGGGCGCAGTGCTGGACTGAAGCGCAGTAGCCTGGGCTGAGCACCTAAGGATTCCTCCATCCGATGAGGTGCGCGCAATACGAAGCGGGGAAAAGTTCCCTGCGCCCTCACCATTATGTTGGGTGCAGTGCGGACTTTATTCGGCGAGAAGTACTGCGCCAAAAAATTGTTTTTCCGATTCGAGACAGGTCAGGCTGGAAAACAAGCGAGAAATGCATTCCACATGTCGTGCAGAGTATGAATCAAAATCGCCTTTCTAAAGCGTTCCAACATCTCAGAAAAAGAGCTCAAACTTCAAAAATAAAAATACATAAAAAAAAGTGTCCACTTTCTCAATAATCCCAAGAATTCAAAAATTCTGATATTGAAAATACCGGAAATACAGTAATTCAAATTCCTGAAACTATTTCTCGCGAGGGTTGTCGGCTAAATCGGTCAGAAACCGCCAATCAGAATAGCAGCGACAGAATACCATTTTAAAACTATGGAAACTATTGACCAATCAAATCAAAGCGGGACAGTTCAAAAATACAGTAAAAAATGGGCAAAAAGATCTGATTGTTGAGCAGCTGGTGCCTTGCTATCCCGACCAATCAAATAAGAGCACAGGGACCCTTATAAAGCCTATGAAAGTTTGAACCAATCAAAAATCAACCAGGCGGCGACAACAGAGAAGAACAGTAAAAGTGCAGAAAAGTGCTGATATTGGTATGATACTAGCGGGCTTTGGCCTTATCACCTAGCAAATCAAGCGCGACAACTGCGTGTTTCGCCGATGACCTGCGCTCACATCGGAAATTCTCAATAGAACAAATTGCCGGGAAAGAGGACTGAAGTTAGGAGTCGAGAATTCCGTAACGCTATTCTGATTGGTCGAGCATAAACCTCCAATCAGAATAGGACGACAAAGACCCATTATAATGCCTATGAGAAGTTTTTGACCAATCAAAAAGGCGGGAACAGTATCAAAAGACAGTAAAATACAAAAAGAGCTGATTTGGATATATCGTATCGTCGGTTTCTTTGCTATGCTCGGCCAGATCAGGGAAGCGCGAGCTACTTCTCCCTTGTGTCTATGGAGAGATCTGTGCCATTCAATCTCGCTCTCAGCCGCCGAGCAGGCATGGAGTATGAAAATAGAAAAAAAAAATTTTTTTAAGTGTAAACATTACCAATAAAGGCTGAAGCCGTTCTCTAAAATAATCAGGTTAAATCCCTAACAACGGGTTTGTGCCGGAGAGACCGGCGCTACATACGGAATTGCAATAGAGAGAATTGCCGGAGAAATAACGTAGTTTCAAATTGTTAAGCTCTTCTGATTGTCGGCATAAACCACCAATCAAATAGGACGACAGTGGCCCCATTCTAACCTATGTAAGGAAATTGACCAATCAAAAAGGACGAACAGTGACCCAAGTGACTAATCTATGAGAAAATGGATTGACCAATCAGTCATTCAAAAGCGGTACATTTCAAAATACATAAAAAGGCAGAAAAGAGTGCTGGATCGGTTGAACAGGCGGGGCTCGTCCAACTTACCATCAATGCGCGAGCTACGTTTTACTCATAAGTTCATGGGATAAAGAAATGCAGAGCGATCTCTGTTTGTTATTGGCTAAGTTTAAAGACAGTCGCGGTTTATTTGGACCACGGAGAGCGAGCGTCCATCCTATGGGTTTTCTAATGCCAATCTGAATTAAAACTTACAATGGCCGAAATCAAATGATAATATCTGAGCCGAAGTTGGTCCCGATCGGTGGAATATAAAATAATATTAATATGGGATAAATAAAAAAAATATATAATTCAATAAAAGACATTTGTATTTCGTTAGCCAAACGATTCTATAATGCGGTGTAAGCGAAAATAAAGAAAATAACACAGGATATTATTATTTAATTTTTTTTTTCTTTTATACCCCATATTATTTATTTATTGTTATATACACATCGGACACAACTTCTGTAGTCCCTTATCATTTATTTCAGGCCATAGGTACAGTTTTATTTCAGATTGCATTAGAAAACCATAGGCACTTCGCTCTCTCGGTCTAATCATTGGTCCAAATAACCCGCCTCTTTTAACTTAGCCAATCACAAACAGAGCTCGCTCACATTTCTTTTCCCATAGAACTCTATAGAAAAGTAC
Organism: Phyllomedusa bahiana; assembly: GCA_025379985.1. NCBI lineage: Eukaryota > Metazoa > Chordata > Amphibia > Anura > Hylidae > Phyllomedusa > Phyllomedusa bahiana. Next base: position 56,943 of record JAODAL010019026.1, read on the forward strand.
TCGCGCTTCTATTGCTAAGCTGGAACGAGCCCCGCCGCTTCAAACCGATCGCCTCTTTTCTGCCTTTTTCTCTGTATTTTGGACTGTCCCCTTTTGATATATATTGTCAAATGATTTCTCCATATTAGAGATGGTCCATGCGCTCCTATTCTGATTGGTCAATTCTCCTCAATTGGTTAGAATGGCCACTGTCGCGAACTATTCTATTGCTGGTTTTATGCCGACCAATCAGAAGAGTATTAAACAATTTGAATTACTGTAATGTTCCCGCAATTCTCTACTATTCAATTCTTTTATACGCCGGTCTCAGGCCGACAAACATGTGAGTTAAGGGATTTAACTGATTTATGTTATTAGAGAGGAGTTTCTGCACGCTTTATCTGATAATGTTTTACACTTAACAAAAATGAGTTTTTATTCATAGCTCCCATCCGCAACGAGCTGAGAGCCGAGATTTTCATTGCGCGATCTCTCCATAGATCTACAATGAGAAGTAGCTCTCCGCTCTGATTAGGCCAGATACCAAGCCCCCGCTAGCTCAACCAATCACTCTTTTCTGTATTTTCTACTCTATTTGAACTGTCCCACCCCCTTTGATTTTGATTAGGTCAAACTTCTCCATGGCTATAATGGGGTCTTTGTCGCTCACCTATTCTATTGTGGCTTCTGCCAACCAATGAGAAAGTGCTTAACAAGAATTTGAAATACTGTATTCCCTGCTATTCTCTATATTAGCAAATTCCTGATGTAGCGCCGGTCTCCGCGGCGACATAAACCGTTGTTCGGATTTAATTGATTAATGTTTATAGAAGGTTTTATAGAAGGCTCTTATTCAGATAATGTGGTTACAACTTATACAAATATTGTTTTTTATTGATACCCACTGCCGCAGGCTCGTCTAACGCCAGAGTTGCATGCTCCCTCATCTCCATCTGCTCCCCTAGACTACAACTGGGAGAAAGAGCTCGCGCTCTGATTGGCATGGGATAGCCAAGCCCGCCGCCTACCTCAACCAAGCACTCTTTTTCAGCCTTTTTTATTGTATTTTAAACTGTCCCGTCTTTATTTTGTGATGTTCAAACTTCTCCAAGGCTATAATGGGTCTCTGTACGCTCTATTCATATTGTCCGAGATAGCCCAAGCCCCCGCGAGCTCAGCCAATCATAGGTCATTCTGTCCTTCTCATTTTTTATCTGTATTTTGAACTGTCCCGCCTTTGATATTTCTGACATTGCAATAGTTCTCCACGGGTTTTAATGGTTCACTGTCGCTCCTATTCTGATTGGCTGGTTTCTGCCGACCAATGAGAATAGCTTTCAGAATTTTAATTACTGTATTTCCTGGCTATTTCCAATATCCTAATTATTGATATTGCGCCGTTCTAGATTTTTGGAAAGTGATTTTTTTATGTAGTTTTTATTTTTGAGGTTTAAGCTCTTTTCTGAGAATGTTTTCCGCCTTTATAAAGGCAATTTTTTGGAATCATACTCCATGCAGCACGGAGCTGAGCGTCGAGATTTCTCTTGCGATCTTCTATATGTTTCCTCTCATGTTCCGTTCTCGCTTCACTTCTCCTACGCCGGAGCATTTAGACCAAAATAAACTAGGTCTGACTGTCGGAGCTGCCGAGCGCTGCAATGCGCCACACTTTGCCGACTCGCGATCGTACATGCCTCGGAGTTTTCGAGCGCGCCGCGTCCCGCCCCGGAACACCTACAGCGCGCCCACAGCGCGCCCATTGCCCGCCCCTTCATGCGGGGTGCAGCTGTAAGTGGTGAACGTTGTGCCTAACACTGCATCCCTGCGTCCGATATGAGGATTCGGGCCGGGAGGCGCAGTATACGCCAGAAAACAGGCGAAAAGCCCGTTCATACATGTCGCCCAATATGTGTACAACTGGGCTCTTTGTGGCAAACAGACTCACGGACTCCAATAGAGTATTTAAATGTTATATGGATTAATATGGCAGCCTTCGCACCACTGACTACACGCGTAATTTACTATCAAATTTGTATAACACAATATGCGTACAACTGAGCTCTTTGCGGGAAACAGACGCACGGACTGCAATAGAAGTATTTTAATGTTATATGGATTAATATGGCAGCCTTCACACCACTGGCTATAGGCGTAATTTACCATCAAATATGTATAACACAATATGCATACAACTGAGCTCTTTGCGCCAAACAGACACACGGACTGCAATAAGAGTATGTAAATGTTATATGGATTAATATGGCGGCCTTCGCACCACTGACTACAGGCGTAATTTACTATCAAATATGTATAACACAATATGTGTACAACTGAGCTCTTTGCGGCAAACAGACGCACGGACTTCAATAAAACTATTTAAAAGTTATAGGGATAAGTTATGCCTGTTTTTGGGAACACTAAAACGCAGTGATTGCAATAGAACTGAAAACACAGGAACAACTTCAACTCCTATTAGAGGTCTGCTGGCCAAAAAAGTGGTAAAAGCACTTCTTTTTAAAGATAAGATCACAGAACACACTGAGCCGCAAAATATCTTCCTTTCAAATGCCGCTCCTCCTGCCCCCCCCTCCCTTCTCAGCAGCACACACCACTAGAGATCCTTAAAACTTTCTCTAACTAAATAAGAAGTGAAATTCTCTAATCTAACTCTATTCTAAGCTGTAGGTGGATGGTTTCTTGTATTAGAAGTGACTATCAGAGCTGTTAGAACAGCTATTGGTTTAAACGCAGAGAGACACGTCCTGCTGTGAAGTGTGATAGACAGAGTATGAGCTCAAACAGGAAATGCAGTTGCATAGATAAAACTAAGTCACGTGATTTTTACAGCCAATGAGATCCACACACCGCAAAGTGGTGACCTGCTCACCCCCCTCTATCCTCAGAGCCGATTGGCTGGCCGCCAAAATGACAGGAAACACTGAAAATGGGGCGACAGTAATAAATTATCTGTAAGATTGTCACCTAAACTATCGCATGATCGGAAATGTATGATAAGCCTAAAAACCGTGCCGATTTCAACTTTTGGCGATAATATCGCTCATCCCTACTTAGGATGCTTTCACACTGTGCATTTTGGTGCTTTGTCTTGCAGAAATGCACAGCAATAAAATTAGTTTAATGCGGTGAATTTCTGCAAAAAAAATGCACCAAAAACGCATTCACAAGACATGGTTTCGGTGTGTTTTTTCACTTACAATACAGCACTGCATTGAAACTGCCTTTATTAACAGCAAACTTCTTTCAGTTTTCTTACCTGTTTGGAAAGCTGTTACACATGAGTAACCAATTATTGTGATTAGAATCTGCAACGCTTCAAAAACAATAATTTATTATTGACTTGTAACAACTTAGGTAACTGATGAGACGGTCTCTATCTTTACCATAACCTCTTTTGTATCATATTTCTTTTAAAATGTTTATTGTTATTGTCACTTGCATTGTGCTTTCATCATGTAATGTCAATCCTTTAAAACAGCATAGTGTCATTTTAAACCTTACAATGGAGTTTTAGATTTTCCTGATTATAAGTGACCTTAGGCAATTTGGTTGCATTCATGGAAATTGCAGCTCATATGTTATAAAATAAAACATAAAAATCTCTGAAGTGCTGCTTCTGAACTGATTGCATTTTGTGAAATGTTCTACTTGTTTTTTATATCTAGAAAATCACCAATGTACATGTTGTACTATAAAAGGTTTAAGCCAATTGAGGGCAGACACACTATGAATACACAGCAAACCATATTAGGACAAGGTTTTCAGCATGTTTCTTCATAGGGCAAAGACCTTCCTATGGTGCCGTATGCATGTAAAATCATAGGAAGAATAGGACCTGATTTTCCAGTCTTTTACAAATATCACAGTCTGGTCACCTACTGAGAACATGTGAATAACTTAGATTTTAAAGAAAGTTTCTGTTATATACAATATAGAGCTCAAATCATCCATTATTTTGTCATATGCTTCTCAATCCTATTCTTATCATTTCCATCATCTAAAAAGATACATACGGCCATCCATATTAAAATCAGTTTGCACCATTCCTTCTGCTATCTCCATCCTAAAATATATTTAAAGAGAGCATATGGCTTGGTCGCTTTGTTACATTAATAGTTACATTTCTTTCTTTAGCATAAAGTAGATGGCATAAAATGTTATTAGGCTAAAATAAGCTCTTGACAATCTTATAAACAATCTCTATCTAAGAAAACTACTAGGGGCCGTTCACACGGCACAGGACAAATAATGGTCGGTTTATCCGACTAGTATTTGTACTGTTTTTCCCTGCCACGGCTTTTCCGGGGGGGGCTTTCCCCCAGGGGTTGTGGAAAAGCCATCCCCTTAAATTGGCTGTTTTAATTTTTGTCGAAAAGCAACAGAAGAATGACATCTCATGTTTTTTGGGAACCGGGGGTCTGAAAAACTGCGGGGGGAAAATTTTCCTTTAAGTCCCTGTAAAAGTTTTTTTGAGCTGAAAACCGGGAAAAAAAAAAGGTGTGGGGAAATGGGCCCTTTGGGTGTCCCCAACTTTGGGATCTGAAAACCGACAAGAAACCATCCCATAGACTTTATTAGAAAATCTGTTTAGTAGTCTACACTGAACGGATTTTCAGACAGCTTTTCAGCCTCCCTTGTTCTCTATAGTCACTTGAAGGTCTGGATTTTTCATGGTCCAAGCACAGAAGTAAAGTTAAATTAAACACTGCATCTGATCAATAATTGAAAATAATATTCCCAACATATACAAGCAGTACATCTAATATGCCCATAGACTTCTGTAGTTGGATACATGTAAAAAGAGTGCTCTGCTGAATCTAGATCAGTTATTCTATAATAGATCTTCAAATGCTATATGTGAACTGAAATTGGGCTATAGAAACTGTGTAGCGGTTAAGAATGTCAATGGTTAAGATTTTGAACAAACAGCATAATCGTACAAATGATGTTTGAGCAACAGCTAATTTGTGGTGGAAATTATAATTGAGAATAACTCCTGCAAAACCAATTCCATAATAAAATATTGCTAAACTGTATTTGTTTCATGTCTCAAAAATCTTTTGATGTTTCGATAAACTGAAATGGTTTTGCAGAGTTAGTACACAGGATGAAGTAACAGATACAACAAGACTGGCTAAAATATAAATTTAGGATTGTTTTACCAGGACCCAGACAAAAGAGGTATCGGTACATCAGTTATCATCAGGTCTTTATTTTTTTTCCTTTAGATAAACTTTGGCCTTGTTTTAGCAGAAACAAGCAAGTAGGTAAGTATTGATTTTCAGATGAGCTGGTTATAAAGATTCCTTAAAACTTATATATAACAATACAGATAGCTAAGTATATTTTGCTAGTCTTGAAGTCGATTGGCTAATGATATTCAGCTATATTATCGGATAAGGGCGATGCAATTGCCTAATTTATATTTATGCTTTATGATTTCTTAATTATTCTTTTTATATCTTTGATTGGTTTAAGTATGTGAGAAGCTGGGATTTGACCTCTAGATTTTGTGTTTTTTTTCACCAAAATTAAGAGAGTTTCTAGGATTACAGTATGTGCCTATAGATGGATAAGACCAATCAAATATCTATTTCTTCTGTCTTTTGCAGCTGAAGATTCCTACCGTAAGGAAACTAATACTAATTTTATTAATAGTAATAATTTGAATACTACAGACATGAAGTTGGGCTTTGCCCTGTTCTCAGTAATTAAGAGGCCACTCAAGTACAGTATTACCAACGTACAGTATCTCACAAATGTGAGTATACCCCTAACATTTTTGTAATATTTTATTATATATTTTCATAGGACAATACTGAAGATCTATAGTATATAGAAGTCATGCACACCAGAGAGAGGACAGGGGGATGGGTGCCAGGTGTAAAAGGTCACGGGACCAGTACACTAAAATATATAGATATACACCAACACTCCAATTTAACAAGCAAAAAGGTAATTTATTTACAAAGCAGTTAGAATTATGCCAAATAACTCCAAGGTAAGGATAATGAGGCCAAAGGAATAAATTACTGCACAAAAATAGAACATAGATCTCAATGGAAGTTTAAATACAGATGTTCAAGTAGTGACATTTCGGCTGGCAGGACTTTATCAAACCACATCTAAAAATGAAACATAATGATGGTAAGTATATCATGTATATAAAAATGGGCAGTAAAGAAAAAGAAGGGATGAGAAAGAGAGCTAGTCAGTAGGGGAAGAGAGAGTAAGAAAGGGGGAGGGAAAAAGAGGAACAAGAAGAAGGTATGGGGAAGGGAAGAGAAGAGAAGAGAGAGATGAAAAAAGAGAAATTGAGAGGCAGGAAGGGGAGGGAGGAGGGAAAGGGGTGAAAAGTGGACAAGATGAAGTTACCTGTATGGCGTGGTGAAAGGACAAGAGAGTTGAGAGAGTTTATGGTAGTAGCATGAAATGATGAGCTGGGGAGAAATAGAAAGATACAGTAAATGGCCAACTTAGTATGAGGTAGTGAAGAGGTTAATAAAGCTCAGAGAATATTACCTGGTGGTGTAGAGGAAACCCGTATCGAGCGGCGTGGAAAAACTGTAAGGAAAATAAGGGGAGGGTGAGGGGTATAATGGCAAAGAAAAGAGGCAGGACATGGATCAGGGAAACAGGGTAAAAACATACCAGGGCAGCAGGCAGAAGGTAAAAGACCTGTCCATCAGGAGGTGTACAGGAATGCTGTCTGAAGGAAGTGACACACCTAATAAGGGTGACTGCGCAGGCGCAGTAGGACTAGATATATAGAGAGGGCAAGGGAAAAGGAAATGAGTACTGGGCATGCGCAGAAGAGTCACGCATGCGTAGTGAATCTGCAGACGGGAATGATTGAGAGGAAAGAGAAGGGAGCCGGGAATGCAGGGGGAGAGACTGGGCAATGAAATATGAGACTAATACATCATGTGGACATACCATTACAAGGTATCATGTATGAATGAGGAGCAGGTGTGTTAAATCTGGTGTTATCACTCTCACACTCTCTCATACTGGTCATTGGAAGTTCCACATGGCACCTCATGGCAAAGAACTGTCTGAGGATCTGAAAAAATAGAATTGTTGCTCTACATAAAGATGGTCTAAGCTATAATAAGATTCCCAACACCCTGAAACTAAGCTGCAGCAAGGTAAGCAAGACCATACAGCAGTTTAACAATACAGGTTTTAAACAGAATGGGCTTGGCCATGGTCAACCAAAGAAGTTAAGTGCACATGCTCACTATCACATCCAGAGATGTGAGTGCTGCCACCATTTTTGCTGAGGATAAAGGGTTGGGGGGTTCAGTGCTTAGACCATATATTGCATATTGTGCAAAATTGGTTTGCATGGCTGTCATCCCAGGAGGAAGACTCTTCTAAAGATGATATCTCCAGACCTAGACCCTGTTGAGCATCTATCGGCATCCTCAAACGGAAGGTGGAGGAGTGCAAGGTCTGTAACATCCACCAGCTTTGCAACCTGTGAAGCTCTAGGGAGCTCCATGTCCTAGAAAGTTAAGACAGTGCTGGAAAATAATGGTGGCCACATAAGATACTGACACTTTGGGAACAATTTGTCCATTTTCAACTGCTTGCTTACTTACTGTACATACTTAATTTTGTTACCAGCAGTTTAGACATTGATGGCTGTGTGTTGCATTATTTTGAGGGCACACCAAATTTAAACTGTTATACAAGGTATACACTAGCAACTTTACATTGTATCAAAGTGACACATCTTCAATGTTGTCCCATGAAAAGATATAACAAAATATTAACAAAAATGTGAGGGGTGTACTCACTTTTACAAGATACTGTATATGATTGTTTGGGGGATGTGTTACATAAATATAAAAAAAAATATTTTCTTCTACTTCTCAGAATAAAAAAAAAAGATAGTTGATGTTTGTAAAACAATCAGAAAATAGGATTGTTTACTGATGGCATGAACATGTGTATACCCAAAGACAGACACTAAGGAGAATATTTATAAAAACTTTCTCAGACTAGACAGTCATCTTGTTAGGTTAATGTAGCATTGGTCAATATGTTTGGAAGTCTCTCACAGCACTTGATAAACGGGTCCCGTTGTGAGACACATCTCTGGGCTCCAAAACAGTGCCTCAAAAAGCGTCTGCACCAAAATTTGTCTCAGCCTCACCAGTTTAAATTTGGCATGTATTAGTAAATACTTTTTGCGACATATTCTGTTGAGTACTATTCATATATGTGTCTAATCTTATGCATGTGACATGACACACATCCTAAGAATCAGCACAGACAAAAGTTTCAAGGATGTTGGACATACACCCCTTTTTGTGCAAAACCTTTTATACATATGTTAGATATGACCAACCACAGGTTTTTTGTAAGACTGGACACCAAAAAACTGGCACAGCGGGTTCATAAATGTCCCATTTTGTTTATGCCTTTATACCATTTGTCATTAGATTCAGTTTTGAATTTTCATCTATGTATGCAGCCCAGTTCTTCCTTAAAAACTATGTTTCCAATTTATCAAAATTCCATTTTTATATACACATTACCACAACTTTTTCTACTTGTCTATACAAGCATATACACTTCCAACTTAGTCCAGGTCAGTTATCTTTCATAACTGCTACTGGCTTTATAGAAATAAGTCTTCTTATCTGTTCTCTCCAACCCCTTATCATTTTCTTTTTATCATTTGCTTGAAGTGAAAAAATATTACAAAAAAAACCAACAACATAGATTCCCTGCTTTTATAACCAGTCAAGGTAAAACCAGCAGCTATGGCCTGGTACTATCAGGGTGAGAATGCATATGGATATTGGTCCCTTTCCACCCTAAAAATACCAGCTCACAGAAGTAAGCCATCATACCACAAGGTCCGTTTCTGACAATAACTCAACTCTTCTTCGTACCCCTGGGGCCTTGGTGGGAACAACCCCAGACCTCCTGGTAATGCGGCCAAATCACTCGCTTTGAAGAACAGTTCGTGGTCTGCTAGAATTCGCCATACGTTTGACAAGTCTGGTCTATAAAATGAAATCCAATAAGCTGTTATGACTAGGAAAGAAAGAACCAATTACAAAACAATTACTCCCACTTATGCATAGACAAGTTTAGCTATAGGTCACAGCTGGTGGCTAATTTACACTCAAAGCATTGATAAGAATGCCACATTTTTAAGACTCCTGCAGATAAAAGCAATAGATAATAATAATAATTTTTCACTTTTTTTATTATTTTAGATTAGTTTCCCTTTAAGCATGATAGATGGATTCCTATTATGCCCTTTGTAAAGTTCTTTTCATAACGCTCAGTAAACTTCCTGCTATGAAAAATTGTAGCGGTGCAGGAAAGTGTAAAATTTAAAATGATTTTGTACATTCCATAAAACATGTTTTGCAACATTTTTCAATTACTTCCAGTATTAAATATGTATCAAGTATTGAAAGCCAGGATATTTATGTTAATATATATTTGGTTGAATACATTTTACATACTACAGCACTTCATTTTGAGATCATAAGTCATATTAAATACATTTATTTGGCATTATCAGTATATCAGTGTCTTTGAGAATGGCTGCACAATGAATTAACTCACTGCCTTGCCATCTATGACATTGCTTGTGGTTAAATCTTGCACTAGAGAATTGAGAACAAATATTTCAGAGCCATGGGAAACAGAGAAATGAGACTTAGGTGCTAAGACTTCAAGAATCCTCTACCCAATACGAGTCAAGTGTTAAGTTGTTGCCCTGGATATATAAAGGCATCTCACGGCTGAGGTTCTTAGATATTAGAATAAACTAAATAAGGTAAAATCTCTACACCCAAAGCAAAGAGAATGTATCAACCATTGCTGCTGTTTTAGCACACCTTTGAGAGAAGGAGCCCATTCCAAGTCTGTTCAATTTTGAGGAGGAGGGTAGTGCTTCTCCTTGTGAAAACCACCTCCCATAGGGAGTCTACCATAAAAAGGTGTGGAGATTACTTTTTCTCAAGTAGAAAGAAAATCTCATTAGTGCTGGATATCAGTGCTAGGTACTGTACCTAGTAAATGTTCAACCCATAAAAGAGCCTAAAACAAACGCTGATAATCCATAGTCAAATTTTTTAAGGCTTTTTTATGGGTCAGACATTGACTCATAGATTTGCTTCAATGGATGAAACTAGAGAGATGGAGAGATAACTTTCTTCCTTATAGAGCGGAGCTAATTTGCATACCAATGGGTGATAAGACCCTGCCCAGGTGCTAAAATTTTGCCAAACAAAATAGTTAAAAAGGAACTTGAAAATGGAACTGCAAGGTTTTAAAGGACCTGTAACATCTCCTAAAATGCCTGTTTTAGTACATACTTGTGTGCCCTGTGAACACAAAATTCTGGAGCATCTTCTCTTATAACTTTCAACAATCAGCAATTTGAGCTTAAAAGGTTTCATTTTTACAAGGAATCCTGGAAAATAGCACCCCAAATTTTGTTACACAATTTCATCCAAGTTCGGCAATACCCTATATGTAGGTGTAAATTGCTATTTGGTCACCTGGCAGGGTGCTGTATAGGGGCTGTATAGGGGCTTGTTTTTTGTGGGATGAGTTGACTTTTTTATTGGTATCATTTTTGAGGGGACAAGGCTTTTTGATCGGTTTTAAATCCATTTTTCAGTGTAAAGAAAATACTGCAATCCTAGAAGTATTTTTTATTTTTATTTTTAACAGCACTCACCGTGCAGTATATGTGACAAGTTTATTTTACTTTGTGGGTCGAGACAATTACGGCGATACCCAATTTATATAATTATTTTATGTTGAAGCGCTTTAAAAAAAAGAAGTGTTTTTATTGTGTAAAACAATATTTATGCATGTTTTCTGATAGCCATAACATTTTTATTTTTCCATATTCAGAGTTATGTAAGGGCTTTTTCTTTGTGAGATGAACTGAAGTTTTAACTGGTACCACTTGGGCACTTATATGAATTTTTGATCGCTTTTTATTCCATTTTATGTGCTGTGGCATGAACAAAAATCGCAATTCTGGATCTCCGCTGTTGCGCCGACAGAGATGTAGAAGGAGCTCACTCTTTCTGTCTCTTGCTTAGGTATTGCGACCACTAAGGGGTTAATAGGGCCCCCTCCCAGGAGTGATCTCCGGCCGGGGCCGATGCTGCGGGATGTCCGCTGCAATATACAGCTGACATACCGCAGCGATCATGCAAACTCTGTTTTAGAGTTTACACAAACCCCAAGGTGTATGCATACAACCATGGGCGTTAACCCCCAAATGACCTTGGGCGTATCCATATGCCCAGATCGCTGGATACGTCCAAGGTCGTTAAGGGGGTAAACTTTTTTTTTTTACTTTAACAATAAGTCCCCTTAAACTGCCTCACCATAAGGGGGTGCAATAATTTATACAGCCTATGCAGACTGTATAAGGCTATGTTATATAGAAAGAGAGTGAATCTAGCAGCTGGAGCCGCATTAATTGCCCATATCCTTTACATAGAGCAATTACTGGGAGATGAGCATAGAGAGGAGCTCAGACTGCCTTTATTATACAGACACAGCCATCACAGAAAGCTGTTTCTCTTTCATTTTCCTAAGCTCAGATGGGAATAAGCACAAAGTGCAGGCAGCCAATCACAGTACAGGGAGCATGTCCCGTCCAGGGGTTGTGTCCAACTGGGTTGAACTAAGTATCAGTCAGCCAATCACAGCAAAGGGAGTGTGGCCTTACCTCAGCTGATTTAGCTCTAGACACACACAGATTAGCTCAAAGCTGCTATACTAAATGATTTAGGTGATGCAAACCAATTGCAAAATTGCTTATTTTTACTGTCCCCAACATTACAGATATGATCTTTGTAGCTAGAAAACTCCTTTAAGGCAGTGCTGGAAAATAATTGCAGCCACACAAAATATTGACACTGTGGACACAATTTGTCCATTTCCACTTAGGGTAAACTCACTTTTGTTGTCAGCATTTTATACATTGATGGCTGTTTGTTGAGTTATTTTGAGGGAACACCAAATTTACACCAATAATACCAGCTGTACACTGACTACTTTACATTGTATCAAAGTATCATATTTTCAGTGTTATCCCATGGAAAGTTAGAATAAGTGTTGAGCGATTCAATTGAGAAAAGTTGAAATCAGCCAGATCATCACGTTAATCGTGGTTTCTAGATGATGAGATTTTTTTTTCTTAAAATCTTATCAATAATTGTCATCGAGGATTCAAATTGCACTATTTCTGGTGGCCAGCCAATCAACGCAGAGCACAGAGGGGGGGGGGGGGGTGAAGAACATTACCAGTGGGGTGTGTAGGAATCTCATTGGCTGCTAAAATCACATGACCTCTTTTTTTATCTATGTCACTGCACTTCCTGCTCGGCGCCATACGTTTCCACACTGTGAACTGAACAGATTGCTGTCTCTCTGCTCAGCTTTTTTCAAAGCTAGCAGTCACTCTTTGCCAGCATTTTTACTACTGAAAAGGCTCATTGATAGATTAGTTATCTTAGGGAACAGCAAGATTAGACAATTCTAGTTAGTATTAGTTAGAGATTTGGAAACAGCTGCAGTGCCTTGAACTGCCCAGCTGTGGGGTGGGGAAACTGGTTCGGGGGGCAGATCCTGAATCAGACATATTTCTCATCTCAAATCACTGTGAGATAGCATCATATTTTACTTCTGTGTTGCCTGCCACCAGTGTCTTAGTAGAGGGTATCCCTTTGTTGTGGGGTGAGCTTCTGCATTTATCAGTCATATTTCTCATCTAAAATCAATGTGAGATAGCACCCTATTTTATTTCTGCATTGCCTGTCTCCAGTGTCAAAGGAGGGCGGGTCCTTTTGTTGTGGGGTGAATTTCTGCATTAGTCATATATCTCATATCAAACCACTGTGAGATAGCACCCTGTTTTATTTCTGCGTTGCCTGCCACCAATATCTTAGGAGGGTGGGGGGGGCGGCTTTGTTGTGGTGTGAAGTTCTGCATCATACACAACTATATTCATCTCTCATAAGAAATCATTGTTCTATAAAGTTTATTCTATTTTTACTCCTGGTTGTCAGAAAACACCACATTTATTAGGTCTTCCTTAGAAAATGTTTCTATTTCTACCTCTGCTTGTTAGAAAAGACTGCATGTGTTAGACAATCCGTAGAAAAATATTCTGTTTGTACTCCTGGTTGTCAGTTGTTGGAAAAGACCACATTTACTCCATATTTCGTAGAAAAAAATTCTGTCAGTTGTTCGAAACGACCACAGTTCTTGGATAATTTGAAGAAAATTATTCTGTTTGTACTCCTGGTTGTTGGAAAAAGACCACATTTATTCCATATTCCATAGAAAAAATTTCAAGAGGATGAATTTGTCTGCTTTGATGCCCAATCGCTGATGACATCAGAGGAGAAGAAAACTGGTCAGTAGGCACAAATCCCGAGCTGTCAGCAACGCCTTGCAGTGCCTGTTGCTTCTAGCCCACAGCTTCAGGATGTAGACTGCCAGGACGAGGTAGTCACCTGTGATGATGATGATGTTGGTAATGACATTGTGGATCCAACATGGTCTTTTCAGCAGCATTTGCTTGAGAGTGCCTTATCAGTGAATGAGGAGGAAGATGATGGGGTAGTGTTGGTATGGGTCAGGCCTCAGAAAGGGAGAGGGTGGTCGCAGAAGTCCGCTGACATTAATCCGCCAGCCACGGTCAGTGGTGACAACGGAAACACCGCTATTAGGTTATCACCGTCGAAGAGGTCCAGGACCTGTGAAGCCTGTGCCTTTTTCGATCAAGCCTCAGATTCGCCGAGCGGCGTCATATGCCGGATTTGCCATCAACGTACCAGTAGAGGCAAAAAAGTGTTTAACCACCATGAACATGATTAGGCATATGCATCTAAGGCAAGCATTTAAAGCAAGAGGAGTCACTTGAAGAAAAAAGGCCACACAAATCCTGGGCTTCCAACCACTGTAACACCCTCTGCCTCTTCCTCCACCACTTCCAAGACCAAGCGTTCCTCTGCTGCCCATGTCCCACTGCGGCATGAGCAAGGATCAGCCCCAGTGCCACCCCATCGCCCGATTACCCCCATCACCACCACCAGAGACACAGCCTACCCCTTCTCCTTCCATCAGTTTGACCTGCACACTGTAAAGCGGCCAGTCTAGCAGCCAGCCTTCTGTGTACCAGGTGTAGGAGCAGAAGAAACCCTTTAACCCCAACCATCCCAAAGTCAAAAGCCTGTATGTCGGCATTGCCAGGCTTTTACCTTGGAAATGTTGCCTTTCCGTCGGGTCGACACAGATGGGTTCCGCCACGTCATGGCCCTTGCCTGCCCCCAATACTAGATGCCGAGCAGGCATTTCTTTTCCCAAAAAGCTGTCCCTGCCCTGGCCTACCACATGTCAGATAAAACCTCCAGTGCGTTGGCTGCATCTGTGTCCAGCAAAGTCCATCTGACCACCAATACATGGAATAGTAAGCACAGTCAAGGCCGCCACATCTCTGTGACAGCTCACTGGGGTGAGTTGGGTGGATGTCTCTGGTGATGATGGTGGCTGTCAGGCTCAGCGCACACTCTTCCACACTGCAGAGATGGTGCAGGTTTCTGTCCCCCAAGCTCCACGGATATCATCACGTGCCAAGAGAAACCAGGCAAAGTTGAAATTAATGTGTCTTGGAGACCGTCAACACACAGTTCAAGAGCTGTGGACTGCTCTGCGCAATGAGACCGAGCAGTGGCTTGGTGATAAGAACCTGGTGCCAGGCAAGGTGGTGTGCGACAACAGGCGAAATCTCCTTGCCGCCCTTAAGATCGCTAGGCTGGAGTACATCCCACACGTCATGAAGCTTGTCGTCCAAACATTTCTATAGCGCTACCTGGGTCTTGACTGCCTGCTGAGGAAGGCTCGAGGTCTGAGCTCACACTTTAGGCGTAAGGCACCCTGCTTCGTCCCGGCTGGTTGTGTTACAGCATCATCTTGGCTTCCCCGTCAACTGTCTCATTGTTAACGTGGCAACACGCTGGAATTCCACCCTCCACATGCTCCAGCTATTGTGGCAGCAGCGTAATGCCATTGAGCAGTATGAAGTGGCGCATGACCTGACAAGCAGTGGTGTGGACCTCGGGGTTTTTGGCCATAGAGAGTGGAGGCAGGTGAAAGACCTCTGCACCATCCTTTCGAGTTTTGAAGAACCCACCAAAATGGTCAGTGAGGGCAATGCCCTTGTCAGCATAACCATTGTGGTGATAATGGTTCTGGAACAAGTGTCGGACACTCTGAAACAGCAGGTCCCAGCAGTGACGGAGGAGAAGGCGGACACAGAGCCTTACTCGCCATCAGATCAAGAAGGCCGACAGTTACCCAACTTTATAGGTCTTAGTTAGGCAGTGGTTCAGGGTCCAGGGCTGGTGCAGGGCGGTTCTTCAGCTCTCAGGGTACAGCATCTGAGGCAAGTAAGGGCTGTGTTCATGCTGAGGAGGAGGAAGCGGAGGAGGAGGAGGATGAGGCATGGCTGGACACCGACGGTACCGATGTCCCTGCGTTGGAAAGAGATTGGCATGGATTTGAGGCGGAGGAGGAAGATGAGGAAGATCTGTTTATGCCCCTCGACCTCGAGGCTTGGGACATCCTGGCTGCTTCTTTCACATGTGCTTGGATGCTCCATTTCATCCAACATGATCCTCGCATTAAGTCCATCAAAATGAACAGTAGTTACTGGGTGGCCACCTTCTTTGATCCATGTTACAAAATGAAAGTCAGCACTTTCCTTCTACCCACACAAATTGACAGTAGAATGCAGGAATTGGAGACCGTGCTAAATGATCAACTCGAGACATCTGTTGCGTCTGCTTCACGTTCTAATGTCATGGGGGAACAACATCAGCAACATGAGAGGAGTAGAGTGGCAAGTAGCTGTAGCAGCAGCAGCAGGCATTGTGGCAGAAGCCTAATGGGTGACCTCTGGTGATCCTTATTTACCACCTCACCAATGCCTGTAATGCAGGGCACAAATCAGACACACAGAGACCGCCTTAAGATCATGGTCCATGACTATCTGCGGCCCAACCCCGATGTTTTTGGACATGTTCCAGACCCAATCGACTTCTGGGTATCCAAAATAGATGAATGGCACGAGCTTGCTCGACACACCATAGAATGTATCCTGCCAGCACCCGTCATCTCAGCGG